>JASFAX010002284.1:0-46571 GCA_030737875.1 Allium sativum
GATTTCTATAAAGTTTGAAGGAAATAAGTTTTTAACCTTGAATTTGAAAAAATTAATAAGGATAGCCAAGTTTAAATATATAAGGAATTAAAATCCGGAATTATCGACGATTTTAGACAGTCGATAAGTTCTAAAGTATACTGTGTCAACAAAAGGAACTGTTTAAGTAAGCATGAATACATTATGAATTAAGGATATTTGGCAAGCGGGAATAGTAAGAAGAAATTACCTAAACTAAAACATTTAGACAAGCTGAGTTCTGAGATGATCGAGTTTCTCGTGTAAAGACTAATAGTAATTTCGGGGAACTTAAAAAGGATAAGTTTCATAACCTTTGTATTTGCAAGATAAGATCTAAGTGAATAATTTATAGTTCTGAATTTTCTCGATGTCGGTAAATTGTTGTGCATAAGAAATTGGCCCAGTAAATGATGAATCAAATGTAATGGGAAACAGGAAGTTATCGCTGGAGGACATGGTAGATATGGTTGTTCGTAAATATGTGTGTTAGAATATTCTACCTGGTATATCCATTATGAGGACAAGGAGTTTTGATATAAAGAATTTTTAACCTTGAGTTAGAAAGCGTGTAAACAAGAAAAAATCATATCTAACCCTGTTTTCTTTTCAAGGACAAAGAGTTTTAAGATGGGTTTAATGTAACGCTCCAGAAATTTTGACAAGTTAAATAGCAGTTTTTATTGGAATTATGAATTTAATAGATGGGAATGATTATTAAAAAGTTTGGATTTATTAATACTATTTGTCGTTCGATCAGATTTGTCAAACAATAGCATGAATTAGTAGCATTAGAATTAAGTTTTGCTCTTAGTTTTTATAGCATTTATGGGAAAATGCTACCAAAAGTTCACTTTCCTCCATAAGACAAGTGTCAGGACACTTGTCATTTTGCATGCACCCTTTCATGAATGAATTCCATGTGTCCCTTGATGTGTCACCATGCATGTAAGAGAGGCTTCTTTAAAGGACAAGGGTCCAATGATGTGTCACTCTCTTAAGCTTCCCCTTTTCCTATATAAACACCCTTTTCCTTCTTCCTTTTCATTCATTCTTACTTCTTTTTTTTTTTTTAAAGAAGAAACGGGTACTTATATTACAATGAAAAAGGATACAAATAAATGGTTCGAGCTGATAACACAATACAACCACACACCCAAAAACAAATACTATACAAAAACCCAAATCAGCTCGAACCTAAGTCACACTACTGCAACAAATATAAGACACTAAAAAGATACCACAACTTGTATGACAACCCAAACAAAAAAGAAAGACAGCAACAAGTAAAACAGCCCGTCAAAACCCAAACAAATCCCAAAATAATGAAGACCACCAAAGAACTATAAAACCAGCTCCAATGAAAGCCCAAAATCCAAACCTCATCCCAGAACAAGCCCAAAGCTCCAAAAAAAACGAAAGCTAATAGCAAAGTTAAAAATCATCCAAAGCTAATGTCACCAGGGAAACCCCATCTTACTCTACAACATCAAAAGACATTAAGAAGCTCCATCTACCTTTTTGAAATTCCACCCTTTCTAATTCCACCATCCGCTTTTGCTTTCTTTGGCTTTAATCTATTTTGTAATTGGGACATTAACTTCACCCACTCCGGATTAGTTTCTACCGATGGCTCTCCACTCACTACTGTGCTTCTTTTCTTAAACTCGTTTTTCTTCGATTTTGATCTTCTGCTACTGAAACTACACATCGAACTGTCTGATTTATCTTTAGATAAATCTACACTTCTCACATCATCATTATCTTTATAAATATTATCAGTTTTATTATTCATTACCTCAATATTTCCATAAAAAGAATCAGTTTTTCCAATAGCATATTCTTCCTTCACTTGTTTGTTATCCTTCATTAAATTTCAAGTAGATGCTGGAGACATATTAAACTCTTTGAAATAGCTAACTTACTTGTTCACCTTATTAAACTCATGCTCATCTACCTGTTCTATATCCTTAATCTGCACATCACTCGCTTCATTACCCTTACCTGACTCAAGCATTTCACTGTGATTTCCAGTTTGGTTCTTCTGAGATGAATCATGCCTAGAAATATTGTTCTCATTATGGATCTCATCATTAGGGATATTTCTTTTCTATGCATTAACATCTATATCCATTTCATTTCCTAGAATTGAAGTATCTTTAGGTAACCAAATTTTTGTGACCTTACATGCACTTGTTGAATGTCCATATATATTGCAGTTGGAACATCTTTCAGGCTTCCAATCATAAATTACCTTCTGCCACACTAATTCTCCACTAAAACATTGAATAGGTATTTCATCTGGAAACTTAAACTCATTACTAACTTCAACCAAAACTCTAGCATATGATATTCTAGTGAATCCTTCTATCACAATGTCCAATTTTAAAGGGTGTCCAACGATAGAAGCAATTCTACTTATGGCTTCTGCATAAAGTCTAAATCAAGATTTGGAAAACAAACCCATATTGGTAAACTATGCAGAGCTTCCTTTGTCATTTTTAAACCAGGAAAACATTTTTTCATGAAGATCAATCTATTATTGTAAAAATTAGGGCCTGATGATAATATACTATCACAATCACCTGCACTTTCACATTTGATAATAAAGAAACCATCTTCCTTACTAAACAGTTGATATATACCTTTAATATTCCAATTCCTGTCAATGTAGTCCCTTAAAAACTTGTAATATGGTTTTCTACCAAAAACATAGAATACTATAGAATTATACCATCTTTCTCTAGCCTTTTTAGTTAGTCCTTACTAATGAATGCTACTCTAAGATTATCCTTTAAGATCGGTTCGTAAAATTGTAACTGAATTAAATTTAAGTAAGATCCATCTTTAGTAATAACATTAATCCAAGCTCTATATGGCTTATTATCTCTTGCTAATCACACATCGATCTCTCAAACTTAGATCTAGAAAATCAAATTTTGAATTAAGATCTGGATACTGCAAATTACTTAGGGTTACGTGATTCCTACGCTCTGCATGCAGTAAATCTAAACTTCGATCAGGAGGAATCGATGTGTGATGATCTGACTCAAGCGAAATGTCACTGTTTTTAAGAGAATTGAGACACTGGAGAACTGAGGATGTCGCCATTTTTTTCTTCGATAACTGAAACTCAGAGATCTAATCACAGCCGATCTCAAACCGTAGTTGAATTACTAATCGGTAAAATTTAACCGCTCCTACCCCTAATTTGCTACTCCTCCTCAACATAATTCTGGAAAATTTTTCTTTTTCTAATTTGATATTAACTGTTTTCGTGGAAGACTGGTTCAACTTTTCTGATTTAAGACCGATCGACTGGTAATCCTCTCAGATACTTTGTTTTACATGCATTTGGAATCCTATATCCACCAATGGAGGCAATGAGTCATCTGTTGGTATTACATGTCTCATTTACCTACATATTTGAGACGTTCTGGTTTTGGATTGTTTAAATTATATCAAACTTTCAATTTCAATCTTAATTGTCCCAAATTATTTTAGTCATTTCCATTCGGTTGGAAATATTGAAGTGTTACTTGGTTTAGCTGCCTTATATGCTTATTTGAGAAAAAGCAGGGCCGATTATGTTGGTTTAAATCTATAATTTTCTTCTCTTCTCCTTTCTAAAGGTCTTGGCCATGACTTCCTTCTTCCTCCACCTTGGTTCGACCAAGACCCTCTCTTTCCTCCTCCTCCTCTTATAAAGAGAAAGATTAATACATACTATGTTATATATATACATATATATATATATATATATTGGTAAAGAAGATGATGCACCGAAATATTGTCCGATGGTTCGTTTGCAGTCAGCTAGGCTTGCCTACCGTGAAGAATGAGAAAGCTATTTTGGTGAGAACTCCTTAAACTTATACACTAATTGGTGAAGATTAGCTATAATTTAGATAGTTGACTAGTGTAATCAGTTTGAACCAGTTAAGGGTTGATGCTTGTTGTGATGGATGATGGTTGCGTAGTTTAAAACACATACACTATTAAGCGTTAGTGTTATAACGCTTATGCATATGTATGATTTATTTAATTATGTTGATAATGGTTGTTATGGATGTTTATAATGGTTGTTGATGTTGTTTACCACACACTATGACACAACAATTATGGCATTACATTGGTGATCGACAATTCTCCTTTGTAATTAGAAGCAATATTTTTACTGGAAATTGGAGGTTAATGATTGGAAAAGACGCATATGTATGAATTCATATGTATTGATAAAGTCCCTGTAAATAAATAAATATATACCGAAATGTTCTTGGCTGACAGAGAGGATATCTCCTAGGCTTGAGTTTGGAAAATATAATATCCTGCTCTCCCAGGCTATCCCTAACTGATCCGACTGACGGGATGGTTAATTCAAAATTAATTCAAAATTATTTGAATTTTGAAATAAATTGGGATTCAATTTGATATTTTATTAATAAAAATAAAAGTTGAATTTTAGATCTGAATTTTTTTAGAAAATCAATTTAAATTAATTCAAATGATTTTAAATGGTTTATATATGTATATAATAGTTTTCTAAGGTATTTTGAGGTATCGTAGGATAATTTTATTGTGATCAAAACAGAGCTTGTCGCACAATGGCAGTTCACGTGTTTTAGTTACAAACTTTATAACTTTTGCAATATAAATCGGATTTCCACGAACAGAAAACATTTGATTTCCATTAACAAGAGCTTTCAAATGAGTGAAAGCAAATTTTAATTTTGACTTATAATTTTCAAGTTATTTTTAAACCCGTTTTGGAAAAGGATGTTGTAAGCGCAGTTTCGACCGTGACTATGAAATAGCCATTTTTAATATTTTAAGAATATGATTTTTTTTTATATGAAATTATTATAAATTGTTAAAAAGTGTTTTGAATTGGAACGTTTTTGTTTTGGACAATATAAAGGTTGTTTTGAACAAGTTAGCCAATATAACTATTTTGTAACACTTTTCTAACGCTTTTGAAACATTGTTGTAATGTTTTCTTTGAAAACAATTTATTTGGAAGTTTTTAACAGACAAACTGTTTTCCGAACTATAAGTAATCATTTTTAAATGATTGTGAAATATTTTCAAAAGTTTAAAAGTATTAAAAATATTATACACGGAAGTTAAATTGATTTATTTAATATTAAATGGGTTTTTCCAAATTTTTAATAATTGGATATGGTTGGAGATAAATCTTCGGATGTTTGATATTAATTCGGTAGATGATGACTCTTACTATTTGAGGAATTTAGAACGTAGTTTACCATTATTATGCTTACAGTATGAGTTGGATATGGAAATTAACATTGAGGATAAGTTGATGGTATTTCTATCCGAGTCCAATATCAAGGGGTTTGATAAAATTTTGAGCTAAGATCAGGATTTCTCGATTTGTTTGAGATAATTTGGATAGAAATAATCTTTAGATATTTGATATGAAATTCCGTGGTGTAAACGTGTACTATCTGAGGAATTTGAAAAATATTATTCTCGTTATTCCTCTTATAGTATTCGTTGATTATGAGAATTGATAACGAATATAAGTAGATACAATTTCTGTGTAACTTATGTTCAATATCGATTGATTTGGGTTTTGTCGTGAATGATATCTTCAATAATATCATTCTTGAAACCCAGTGAGATTGAGTTGTGGAAATTCATATTGTAATTTGGGGATTTAATCAAATATTTGGTTTGAGTAAATTGAAAGTAAGAAATAGGAAGAAAATATAACCTTTTAATTAAGATTAAAGAATTGAATATTGGGAAATCGTTTCAATGGGAAACTATGGTTAAAATACGGATTAAAGGTTTTTAATAGAAATTGGATTTGGATAATGAGTGATTAAACAAAAAGTTAATTGAAGTTTTAAGGCTAAATTATCTTTTATTTAAAGGATGTGTTTTGAAGGAGAAAATTTAAAATATGGATTTTGTTAAAGATAATTTGAGAATGGTTTTAAAGAAGTTTAATTTAAGAAATCCAAGATGGAAGGAGATTGGTCGAATGCTTGTGTGTTCCGTAATTGTGTTTTTAAAATTGCTATTTGGAAAGACCGAGATCAGATGTATGCCTAAAAACCATTCTAAATAATAATACGATGTTGTGGAGCAATTGAAGACATTGAAGACAATATTGAAGACCGAAACCCTTCATATCGTAAGGACGACTTGCTGGATGTCTCTAATGGGTAGCTGTCATTTGCAGATGGATTTTTTATCAGCTAAGTGGCAAGAAGCCCGAATGTATGCGAAGGCATTCCAAATTGTGGTTTCGTTCAGACCTAGAACGAACTTGTACGAATTGTGTGTTTGGCATTGTAATTGACCGCGTAGCACTGATATCTGTTAAATATATGTCTGCTTGGTGATGGAGAATTTGTTCTCTTAGCTTAACACCCTTCTCTTAGACATATGAGCTTAGAGGTTATATATTGATAGAAATCAGTGATGTGTTGTGAATGGATAATGTGACATACTTAAGTTATGTGATAACTTATGGATGATCATAGCATGGCTTATTTAAGCATACCTTTGTGTATATCGTGACCTCGATAAGCCTCACAGCCCGGTAAATGGACGAAACAGGAAGAAATGCATCAAGGTTATGGGTGTTGTCTCATTCGAGATAAAAGGTGTACTATGGTATGGATCCCAGGTATTAACCTATGTGGAAAACATCTAGTTTTGTGGTTGCATTGGCGTGCGCTTGGAAAGGTCGGTAATGACCGGGAGATGACATACTCAGGCGTACTCTAGGTTACTTGGTTACAGAGGTAACCCGACCTTGTGCTGGCATGAGGAGCATGAGTTGATCCTTGTACATCCCTCTAGAGGTGTTCAAAATTTGGTTCGGAAGGAAGTTCCTTTGTCTGGTTATTGTTTGTAACCCATTCTCCACTACGAGCCCGTACGATTTTGATTTTATACCGTATGTCAGTATAGTATATGGTACATATGCTGGCCATTTTAATACATTTACTTTCGAAAGGTTTTCACACTATGCACTAATAATAATATTAAAGAGGATTTTCACGTATCAAAGGCATTTTTAACTACATAAGGAGTAACCTCGCCCAAGTGTGCGTTTACATGGTGTGTGTGTCGCGATACCTTATGTTAGTTCCATTTTTCAAAAAAGTCATTGCGAATTTCTATGAACTGGTATTCACATGGAGTAAATCCATTCCGCATTAGCGGCATGGTCCGGTGAATTACCTAACTTTAAATAAACCCAAAAAACAACTATTTTTGAGTTCTCACACCAGTCCCACGACTAGCCTGAATGTAACACCCCATGTATTCTATAACTGTGAAATTCACAAATTGAAGTATAACTAATTTCAAATCAAAGAATTAAGGGAAACGGGATACGCCATTGTGTTCGTCTCGGAATTCTGCTTGAGATAGAGTCCGAGTTTGCGTAAAACGGATATCGTATGAAGAAGATATGGACGAACGAAGTTGGGCGAAAAACCAGAAAATGGGTCAGAATGCACTGGCGCACTTGGGAAGTGCGCCAGAACAAAAATGAATTGGCGCACTTGGGAAGTGCGCCAGTACATTTTTGACCTAGCGCACCTGCCAAGTGCGCCCAGGTCAAAAATGACCTGCTGGTCAGGTCTAGTCAGGTCCTGGCTGGCCTAGTCTGTGTTTGGTCGATTTTCTGAGCCTTGCCTTGTCACTAGGGCTAGGTGTCAGCTCCTGGTTGGTCTCTCCTTCAAACGAACGGCTATTATTGAACCAAGCTTCATCGACGGTCTAAATCAACTCACAAACTCTATAAAAAGGACCTAAGTCTAACCCTAATTCGCACAAACTAAAATGGAGATGAGACCGTCATGTTGCTGAGGAGAGACTAAGTATAGCCGTCAGAAATTGAGAGGCAACTAGGAGATAATTCAAAGCTTAAAGCAACGCCTACAACAAAGGATAGCATCTCCAAATTCAGAATTCAGATTCCTGAATTGAAGATTCGTCATATGTTGTAAGTAGAGTGCTATTCCGATGTGAATTAAATAATTGTGTTGATTTGTGTAAAGTAAGAAATGGAATTGTGGCGATAATAATCTATATTTGTATGTTGCTTTGATGCTAAACGATTTGGGAATATTGTGGTATACGATTGGATATTTGCAAGTACGTGATTTGCGAAATGGAATTGTGGCGATAATAATCTATATTTGTATGTTATTTTGATTCTAAACGATTTGGCAATGCTATGGTGTACGATTGGATTCATACAAGTATATGATTTATGTTGACAACCACATGTAGTGGAATTTTTAATTGGGATTCATGCAAGCATATGATTCATATTGAAAACTACATGTTTGTGGTAGTTATTTACAACACCCATTTGATAATTGCAAGTATATGATTCATGTTGAAAGTAACAACTATATGTTGTAATAGTTTATTTAAGATTCATGCAAGTATATGATTCATGTTAACAACTATATGTTATGATATTTTAATTGGAATTCATGCAAGTATATGATTCGTTATTATGCTAATATGATGTACATACTTTTATGACCACTTTTAGTGTGTAACTGAATCGACTAAGTACTATGATTTATATGAATCTATGTTGACATTGGCAAATCATACTTTTGTGTTAGAAACAAAAGTAAGCACCTTTATGAACATGACTAAACTATGTTTGTTATTATGCCTAGTTGAAAACATGTTTTTAGGCTTATGTTGTTATCATAATCATATGATAATATATGTGACACATAAGTTACATTAGAATTACATTCCACTTGCAAGTTACATAGATAGAATAAAAAACCATGATTTAAGTTTAGGTATGTTTATGCTATAATTCTATAAATGGGTTAAAAACCATGATTCATATAAGAATTAGGTTGGGATAATTCTAGTTGAACCATACTTTTGTATTAGTGACAAAAGTAAGTACCTTTTTGTTAACATGTAGTGGTTTTATGAACATGATTAGTTTATATTATGCCTAAATAAAAATATAGACTTATATTTCTAGTCAAGACCATGTGCCAATAATAATAATGATATCTAATTTAGTTAGATTCTTAATTTCAAGTTTACATGGTTAGTTGAACCTATGATTCATGTTTAAGTATTGTCTATGCATTAACCATATGAATAGAATGATTCATGTTTAAGTATTTTCTATGCCATAACTAGATGAATAGAATGATTTATGTTTAAGTATTGTTTATGCTATGATTATATGAATAAAATGATTCATGTTATGCCATGATTATATGATGTTACAATTGCAAGTTCACATGTGCCTATTTTATGTTAATTGAATCGTTCGTTGCAAGTTCATGCGTTCACACTCCCCTTTTTCATGTTATCTTATAAACACCATGTTATAAGCCTCCCCTTTTCATATGGCTAAATTGGGTTTTAGTGTTAAACCCAACACACCTTACATTGGAGCGAACGTATAAAACGGGGGTAATGACGTTTGGGCTAAAATATAGAACATATGTGTTGGCATGTTTGACGCATGCCAACAACCTTGAAAAACAATTAAGTGGCATAAATAAATCTTAATCAATATAGATGAATTTGAATAATGGGCCGCAAATATTTACATATAAAAAGAAAAGAGACAAAATATGTAAATGTAGAAAAATACGATGTGTTTAACCCGAGGTTGGATTGAGTTGTGATGTAAACCTGCCCGGAACCGCCCGGCTATCCAGTAGTCACAACAATACCTATCCAATGTGGGTGGTTAAACATGGAGCCCAATAAGGACCCGAGGTTAGACTGAGTTGTGGCGTAAGACTGCCCGGACCCAACCGGCAACAGGCAGCCACAACAATACCTGTCTAATGTGAGAGGTCAAGGCTTTAATAAGACAATTAAGGCTGAGTCAGGATTAATAGGATTAAGTAAATTATATTAATACTTAATCAAAATGGAACATGCTAAACTAAACAGACTGATTGGGGGTTAGGTTTATAAAACACTTAACCAACTTAGCATGTTGGCTAGAAATAGAAACCTAGTAGCGGGGGACCCTTTTCAGCAGTAACCCTATAAGTTGTATCATGATACCCTGAAACTAGGCAGGGTGGGGCACGATTACTGGGCTGACTGTAAGAGGTCAAATCGACGGCGGTGGTGCAGCAGTGTAGGTACTAACGGGGTGCGGGCGTGCACACACTCCGGCGCAGAAAAATAAGGCACTGGGCACCAGTAGCATACCTGTGCATTCTAGGATTGTGTCGGGCCGCCACCATGGGACTTGATACACCCCATGGTGGGGCCAACATAGGTAACTACAACATCGGGGGCCGTAAGACACATGTAACTATGCGAGTAGGAGCCGATCATCATAAAATGGATCACTTCACCCTGATTATGGGGTGCCCGTTGGAACTAGTTTATATGGGTACAGAGATTAATATGGGGTACGATAGTATATTCGACCCTAGACAACTTAACTAAGTTTATGGTGCTTTCCCATTTCTAGTTTATACTTATCATACCCAGTTCTTTATTCATAGACTGAATAGTCCTAGACTTACTCAGGCTTTATGTCTGACTCTACTTTTCTTTCGTCTTCTTTTCTTTCGTTCCCCCCCCCCCCAGGTCCACAGGGAGGGAATACCGCAGCTTGACCAGCCTTCATATCCAGCTTGAAGAGAAAGAATGTGTGACGGCAAGGAACTTCGCTCGGTCCGAACCAGTCGCTAAACCGACCCAGACCGTTCGAAACGCCCTATCGTTTGAGAACACGACAAAACAGAACGCATACAGAAGAACATTTCATTGTATATTACAACAATGCATCAGATTACAAGAATATACAGAGTATAAATGAATATTACACAGAAATATCAGAGATTTAAATTACATTTAAATACATAGCAGCGGAAAATAATACAATACACAACTAGAATGAGATATACGGATACAAAGCTTTCCGGATATCGTTCCAGCTGTAAACCAGGATCCTGTGAATATAAATCTGCAAAACCAAAACTACTAGCTGCCCGTGTCGAAAATAGGGGCACCCAGAGTTTAGGTTAAAACAATAAACTCCAGGTCAGTCATGTGACTGGTGTGAGAACTAAAACAGTTATTAATCTTTATTTCAAATCATTAGGTAAATCAAGGGACCACGCCGTATAACACGGAACGGGTTTCCTCCCAAGAATACCAGTGCATAAAACCAACAGCGCAATGCTAAATAAAGAAAAATGAAGCTGTTATAAGACCCAGGTCCCATCACACAATGCAACGCAGTCGAGGATAGGGTTTTCCCTTATAACAGCCAAAGAATGCTTGATACGTTTTAAAACAAATCATTTGATACTATTATAAGTGCATAGTATATAAAACACTTCAAATCATAAGTATCAATCATAGGCGGCATGAGCGCCCCATCCCACTATGTCGCCATATATAGGATATACAATCAAAACCGCAAGTCTCGTATTTGGAAATTGGGTTTCCATCTATGAACCGAGGCAAAAGATAGTCCTCAACCGATTCGAGACAATCTAGCCCATGTCTCAGGCAAGCGCGCAGGCAAGCCTTGGATCGTCAGGGCCGGTCCACACGGAGTGGATTATTATGCCTGAACAATACGTCTCCCCACCCTATGGGGTGTAAGTCTGGTCCGTCAGCCGACCAGAATGCATTCGGCCGAACCGATATAACCGAGGCGCCTCGCAACAGCAACAACCACATAAGTCAAAACTCGTCAGGGCGTGTAAAACCACTGACGCCACTTCTAGCTAGAAAGAAACGCAAGTCCTCCCTGAGGTCCGTCTCCCGTTTTTGGTTCATACCTGGTGTGAAACACGCGAGGTAAACGTTACACAAAGCTACGCCACAAAGGCCGTGCTTTGATCATCACCACAAGACTTTGCTTTTCAACAGAAGCCTTGATCATTTGCATCTTAGCATGCCACACAGGCAAACCATCCTATGCAACCGATATCAGTCACACAGAATGAAATCCGATGTCAGACACACAGTCCATTTACAAGTCCGTTCTGGGTCTGAACGAAACCGGAGGCACCTAGTACCCCGCATATCCATCGATCTCCAAGTACGTCTGGACGATCACTAACTGTTTCCATCTTCTTGGGTGTACAGCCCAATCAAGATCATCAGTTATCACCCAAACGACGTGAAGACTTCCGGTCTTCGACCATCGTCTTCATCTTCGACTTATCGTCGTATCAGTTATTCAGAATGGGATAAACCCGGTCTTTCCGAATAACTCGCGTATATTTTAAGTAAGTGTTACACAAACACAACATACGCCTCATTCCAATTCATTAGTCACTAACCGTAAATTAATCAAGAGAATAACTCCCCAAATATTAACCCCGAAGGCCGAAACCAACATCAGATCAATATCCAGAAAACCATTCTGCTTGGCTAACCGCCAGTTAGTTTCTAAATTTCACATTCAAATCTAATTAAAGATTTAACTATCGCCTGGAGCAAAACTGGTGATACTCCATTCTCGATCTTTTCAATCTAATTAAAGATTCATTAAAACTCCACTTAGTTTTAATCATTATCTGGGTTAAAGAATCAGTGTCATTTAAAACACGATCCACGATAAACCCAAAATCTCATTCCATTAATTATCGGGTTAAAGAACAAGTGTTATTTAAAAACACTGTTCACGATAACCCAAAAATCAATACCAATTCAATTCCAATTAAATATCATTTAATTGGTACACTTCATTAAATCTAAATAAAAAGATTTAATCTTTTCTCAACTGGGTTCAAGAACAGTGTTAGTGAAGACACCATTCACGACAAACCCAAATCACATTCGATTAATTATCGGGTTAAAGAACAAGTGTTATTTAAAACACTGTTCACGATAAACCCAAAAATCAATTCCAATTCAATTCCAATTAAATATCATTTAATTGGTACACTTCATTAAATCTAAATAAAAAGATTTAATCTTTTCTCAACTGGGTTCAAGAACAGTGTTAGTGAAGACACCATTCACGACAAACCCAAATCACATTCGATTAATTATCGGGTTAAAGAACAAGTGTTATTTAAAACACTGTTCACGATAAACCCAAAAATCAATACCAATTCAATTCCAATTAAATATCATTTAATTGGTACACTTCATTAAATCTAAATAAAAAGATTTAATCTTTTCTCAACTGGGTTCAAGAACAGTGTTAGTGAAGACACCATTCACGACAAACCCAAATCACATTCGATTAATTATCGGGTTAAAGAACAAGTGTTATTAAAACACTGTTCACGATAAACCCAAAAATCAATACCAATTCAATTCCAATTAAATATCATTTAATTGGTACACTTCATTAAATCTAAATAAAAAGATTTAATCTTTTCTCAACTGGGTTCAAGAACAGTGTTAGTGAAGACACCATTCACGACAAACCCAAATCACATTCGATATTCAATACAAGGCTCTGAATAGAAAATATATCGGCTTATATTCAATATCGAATTCTACGACTAACAAATGTCGTATTGGAAATAACGATATAAATATAGATATCTTTCAAATTTCCATAACAACACCTGTATAATCACGAATTCCAATCATCGAAAATATTCCGAAGACAATTTCGATTCAAATCCACTCCAATGCAATCATTGGAAATTTTGGTTATTTTCAAAACCATTTCAAATTCAATTTATTTATTTAAAAATAAATAGAATTATAATTCTAGTTCAAAACTAGTTCATTTCGATAAAAATCTATTTTTTATCTTTTCAAATATGGAGTTTTTCATCCCAAACTTTCACAAATCATTTCTTATGATTTTACACAAATTATTACTATTTTTAATAATTTTATCAAGGCCCGTACAGTCGATTTCCATCAATGGCCATCGAACTGCACTTACAGCGACCTTTTTCGAATTTGATTTGGACGTGTCTCCAAATCCAACCGTTAGATTTCAAATTTCTCACATTCGTTAGAAAGCTCTTTTCGATACGAACCCAACGGTTCCGGTTTTAGGAGAATCCGACGGTCGGATCTCCGTAATGCCCGTTTGAAATAAATGGTCGAAATTCGCGAACTGCCGCGGCGCGGCGCGTTCTATTCAGGCCATTATATTATATATAATATATATAATATATATATCGTCGATTTCTATTTAAAACGAATTATATAAATAGTTTTGAATTCGTTTCAAAAACATTTTCAACTTCCATTTCAATTCAAATCAAAATTGAATTCTTCTTTATAAATTCGTTTTAAAATCCATTTCTATTCAATTCAAATTTCAATTCAATTTGAATTTATTTCACTTCGCTTTCAATTCAATTCGAATTCGTTTTCAATTCAATTCATTTCGAAATCGTTTTCAATTCAATTCATTTCGAAATCGTTTTCAATTCAATTCATTTCGAAATCGTTTTCAATTCAATTCATTTCGAAATCGTTTTCAATTCAATTCATTTCGAAATCGTTTTCAATTCAATTCATTTCGAAATCGTTTTCAATTCAATTCATTTCGGAATCGTTTTCAATTCATTTTGAATTCGTTTTCAATTCAATTCATTTCGAAATCGTTTTCAATTCATTTTGAATTCGTTTTCAATTCAATTCATTTCGAAATCGTTTTCAATTCATTTTGAATTCGTTTTCAATTCATTTTGAATTCGTTTTCTAAAATCGATATAAATATCGTTCACGTCAAAATGGCGTCAATCTAATCAACACGGCTTCATATATTCCTTTATTTTCAAATATTCTATTTCGAATATTTCTTTTTCAAATATTTCTTTTTCAAAACTGGAATGAGGCCCAATCAATTACCATATAAAATTAATTATATGGATTTTCATACAACACATGTATATAATAGCATTGAAAATAATCAACCATCAACCAAAGTGCACTACACTGTATAAGCATCAAATATAGATATTCAACGCTTATAACAGCCTGTCAATCAATCGATCGACATGTTTAATCAATCAGGATGAGTGAACTTCAAATTTCATCCTAACACCCGTGTGGGGTTTCAAACAATCAAACACTGATTTTTATTTGTGCAGTTAGGCGATGTGTAAAATTTATCGTCCCAATCAATGTCATTCAAATAGGTGTACATAAACAAACCGTCTGGTTTGTAAATGAATATTTATTTTATTCACTTCACGTTAAAAATTATATTTTTAACGATAAAACATTTTATTTCAACCTATGAATTTCTATTCAATTCATTCTTTAAATAAAATGCTATTTTTATTTTTCTAACTTATTTTAGAAAATTTCGGCGGCATAACGGCACGATACTAGAAACGGGACAAGGCCTAGCCTTATCCCCGGTCTAGTGAAGGCCCACGCCATTCACTCATCAATCAAATCAATTTCATTTTGCAAACCACAAAATTTGGAGTAAGGGTCTAACCTAGCCTTACTCCTTCGCCTTATAACGGCGCACGTCTACTCCTAACCAATTTATCGATTCGATTTCCACACCACAAACCACATTCAAACCAATATCACAATCAATAACCAAACAGCCAAACAAACAAGTCCATGGTCTGTGGACGGGTGTCGGGTGCTACTAAGCACCGTCTGCATCCTAGTATATATATATAACTAGAAAATAAATTGAAAGGTGAGAAATTCTCACATATAGCTATCCTAGCTCCACGGCTCTTCATTTGCAGAAGTCTTCGTCGTTTCGCCTCTTTGTCACCTTCGTTGCTGCTTTCACTACATTTTTACTATGTTATTCAATATATAAAAATTGAATTTTGACGTCGCTATTCAATATATAAAAAATCGAATTTTGACTTCGCTTTCAATATATAAAAATCGAATTTTGACTTCGCTTTCAATATATAAAAATATGATTTTGACTTCGCTTTCAATATATAAAAATATGATTTTGACTTCGCTTTCAATATATAAAAATATGATTTTTACTTTTGCTTTCAATATATAAAAATATGATTTTTACTTTTGCTTTCAACATATAAAAATATGATTTTTCAACATATAAAAATATGATTTTTATTTCGACTTTCAACATATAAAAATATGATTTTTATTTGTGCAAGTTCAAATCTTTTTCTACTAAAAGATTAAACCTTTTTCCTATTTTAAAGTTCAAAATAAAATCAGTTTTTTTCTTTTTTTTCCCTAATAAGAAAACCCAGTTTTAATTTCATATAAAAATCAGTTTTTATTATGCTTTTAAAATCAGTTTATTATTTGCTTATAAAATCAGTTTTCTATTTTTTTATTTCAAAAACAGTTTTATTCTTTTAGAAAATGCAGTTTTATTCTTTTAGAAAATGCAGTTTTATTCTTTTAGAAAATTCAGTTCAGTTTTAAAATACTTTTAAAAATTCAGTTTTAAAGTTCTTTTATAAAAACAGTTTAAAAATCATTTTCAAAATCAGTTCTTAAATGTTTTAAAATCAAAATTTAAAACAAAAATAAACTAAAAAAATAAAATGAAAGAAAACGTACCGAGGGGGGGGGGGTTTCTCGCAGATCGGCGGCGGCAAGGCTTCTCGAGGGCGGCGGCTTCAGCGTCGAACTGGGAGGCGATGCTTCGAGCGATGGAGGCGGCTTGGGTCTTCGATCGGTGGTGCGGTCTTGAGGGGGGCGGCGGCGCTCCAGGGGGGGCTTCGTCGGAGTTCGTGCGCGGGGGGGGGCTGGCGATTTAGGTTTTGTTGTTTTTTTTTTTTTTTCTTTTCTCTTGTCTGAATAGAAATAAAAAAAAAAGGGGGGGCCAAGCGGGAGATAAGGAGGGAAGGGAAGAGTTTCTTTTCTTTTTTTTTTTTTTTTATTTATTATTTAATTATTATATTTAGCAAAGAGTTGACCTTTTACGTACGACCCCTAAACGAGGCCCACCGCCTGTCGTCCATAGCGTTTAACCCCCATTCCGAACACAATGGGATATGTATCGCAAGCTGGTTTGATCGTTACAATCGGTTTCCTTTTGAATTTTCATTTAAATCACTATATTGAATTTTAAACGTACATTTCAAATTACCGGGGTCACATGCGAACTAGAAAAATTCCGGAAAAATATTTTCTAGCTTCGTATTGACGATACGGTCCTAACAAAACTAGTTTCGTCGAATTCTGAGACCGTTAGAAAAATGGCCAATTTCCAGTCGATTAAAATCAACTGAAACTGGTCAAACGCGTTTTCCTTTGCCACGCTCACATATTGATTCGAAAAATTACGAAATTTGAAACCTAGCAATAACTTGACACTGCGGACCCAACAAAACTGGTTTCGTCGAAATCCGAGGTCGTTTGCAAAATGTCCATTTTTAAGGGCCTGAATTCCATAGCGACTATTCAGAATTTTCAACTGGACATATCTTTTGCTTCCCGATATGAAATCTTGATTTTTCGGATTCGTTGGAAAGATATTCACTATTAGATTCCATTATTTTTTGTTTCACTAAAATCCGGATTGTTTTGCACCCGGTACATTCAATTGAAGTTTGAAATCGAATTATCGAACTACCGCGCCATTTTCAATTCTATTTATAATTATATATAATTATTTATATTCTAACGACGACGTATATAATATATGCGATCGATTTATATTCAAAATAAATTTCTCGTCGTTTTTATTTAAAATAATTCATTTTAAATAATCTAAATTCGCTAAAATTGCCAAAATAAAAATTTTAAACTGGCCCAGATTTTCCGGGTTGTTACAATCTCCCCCACTTAAAACTTTTCGTCCCCGAAAAGGAACAAAGTCGAAAGTGGTTTGATAATTCAACTCTACGCTCGATCTGGCTTCCATTCTCCAACTTTTCAGTTTCTGAGAATTTTCAAAATTTCAAAAATTTGGCTAACACCCTAAATTTTTGAAAAATTTCGCCATAACCTCCCCTGCACCGGGAGCATCGGGGAATTTCAAATAGCTTCCCCGGTCCTTCAGATCTCAAAAAGAAAAAGAAAAAGCCAAACGGCTAGCCAATAGGCTCACAAAATCATCATCACCCAAACAAAACAGGAAATTATGTAGTAAACATGTACCTATTTGTCGGGCAAACAAATTTTATTCTCTGGCTCTAGCCTCCTTGCTATGACCTGTTCAATGATATACATGTATATGCAAGTAGATGCGACCAAATTCCAATACAATTCAATATTTGGTTGAATTAGGCAAAATGGTTAAAATTTAGCAACCAAATAAACAAACAACCCAAACATCAATCAATTAGTGAATTAGATTATCAAATTCATAATTTTGATACATATACAAAAATCAGATTTTTGATGCCAAATCACAACAATAAGCCCTATCTAATTTTGGTTCTCACACCAGTCCAATGGAAATATATAGAAAATCACACATTCGAAACACGAATATAAATACGGATGATGTCATGACAATCATCAGTACCATCTCCGGGCGACTAGAATGTGATTCCATATCTATCCAGTATATTAAAACTTTGAATATACGTTTGCAAGGCGTATATGCAAATTCTTTATATACTGAATTGCCCAAAATCAATATAAACAAATAATCAAATACGAATAGTTGATTTAAATTTTCAAAACAAAATGTTTTCATTTGAAAAATATACTCTTCACACCCGTTCTAGGATACTACTGATCCTATCTCTAACGAGTCATTCCATTGGATATTGCTAATCCAATATCTGATGAATTCTTTCGTATGGTTCTAATGTGCCTTGTTCTCTGAGCTTTGTAAACCAAAGCTCTGATACCAAATGTGACGGCAAGGAACTTCGCTCGGTCCGAACCAGTCGCTAAACCGACCCAGACCGTTCGAAACGCCCTATCGTTTGAGAACACGACAAAACAGAACGCATACAGAAGAACATTTCATTGTATATTACAACAATGCATCAGATTACAAGAATATACAGAGTATAAATGAATATTACACAGAAATATCAGAGATTTAAATTACATTTAAATACATAGCAGCGGAAAATAATACAATACACAACTAGAATGAGATATACGGATACAAAGCTTTCCGGATATCGTTCCAGCTGTAAACCAGGATCCTGTGAATATAAATCTGCAAAACCAAAACTACTAGCTGCCCGTGTCGAAAATAGGGGCACCCAGAGTTTAGGTTAAAACAATAAACTCCAGGTCAGTCATGTGACTGGTGTGAGAACTAAAACAGTTATTAATCTTTATTTCAAATCATTAGGTAAATCAAGGGACCACGCCGTATAACACGGAACGGGTTTCCTCCCAAGAATACCAGTGCATAAAACCAACAGCGCAATGCTAAATAAAGAAAAATGAAGCTGTTATAAGACCCAGGTCCCATCACACAATGCAACGCAGTCGAGGATAGGGTTTTCCCTTATAACAGCCAAAGAATGCTTGATACGTTTAAAACAAATCATTTGATACTATTATAAGTGCATAGTATATAAAACACTTCAAATCATAAGTATCAATCATAGGCGGCATGAGCGCCCCATCCCACTATGTCGCCATATATAGGATATACAATCAAAACCGCAAAGTCTCGTATTTGGAAATTGGGTTTCCATCTATGAACCGAGGCAAAAGATAGTCCTCAACCGATTCGAGACAATCTAGCCCATGTCTCAGGCAAGCGCGCAGGCAAGCCTTGGATCGTCAGGGCCGGTCCACACGGAGTGGATTATTATGCCTGAACAATACGTCTCCCCACCCTATGGGGTGTAAGTCTGGTCCGTCAGCCGACCAGAATGCATTCGGCCGAAACCGATATAACCGAGGCGCCTCGCAACAGCAACAACCACATAAGTCAAACTCGTCAGGGCGTGTAAAACCACTGACGCCACTTCTAGCTAGAAAGAAACGCAAGTCCTCCCTGAGGTCCGTCTCCCGTTTTTGGTTCATACCTGGTGTGAAACACGCGAGGTAAACGTTACACAAAGCTACGCCACAAAGGCCGTGCTTTGATCATCACCACAAGACTTTGCTTTTCAACAGAAGCCTTGATCATTTGCATCTTAGCATGCCACACAGGCAAACCATCCTATGCAACCGATATCAGTCACACAGAATGAAATCCGATGTCAGACACACAGTCCATTTACAAGTCCGTTCTGGGTCTGAACGAAACCGGAGGCACCTAGTACCCCGCATATCCATCGATCTCCAAGTACGTCTGGACGATCACTAACTGTTTCCATCTTCTTGGGTGTACAGCCCAATCAAGATCATCAGTTATCACCCAAACGACGTGAAGACTTCCGGTCTTCGACCATCGTCTTCATCTTCGACTTATCGTCGTATCAGTTATTCAGAATGGGATAAACCCGGTCTTTCCGAATAACTCGCGTATATTTTAAGTAAGTGTTACACAAACACAACATACGCCTCATTCCAATTCATTAGTCACTAACCGTAAATTAATCAAGAGAATAACTCCCCAAATATTAACCCCGAAGGCCGAAACCAACATCAGATCAATATCCAGAAAACCATTCTGCTTGGCTAACCGCCAGTTAGTTTCTAAATTTCACATTCAAATCTAATTAAAGATTTAACTATCGCCTGGAGCAAAACTGGTGATACTCCATTCTCGATCTTTTCAATCTAATTAAAGATTCATTAAAACTCCACTTAGTTTTAATCATTATCTGGGTTAAAGAATCAGTGTCATTTAAAACACGATCCACGATAAACCCAAAATCTCATTCCATTAATTATCGGGTTAAAGAACAAGTGTTATTTAAAAACACTGTTCACGATAAACCCAAAAATCAATACCAATTCAATTCCAATTAAATATCATTTAATTGGTACACTTCATTAAATCTAAATAAAAAGATTTAATCTTTTCTCAACTGGGTTCAAGAACAGTGTTAGTGAAGACACCATTCACGACAAACCCAAATCACATTCGATTAATTATCGGGTTAAAGAACAAGTGTTATTTAAAACACTGTTCACGATAAACCCAAAAATCAATTCCAATTCAATTCCAATTAAATATCATTTAATTGGTACACTTCATTAAATCTAAATAAAAAGATTTAATCTTTTCTCAACTGGGTTCAAGAACAGTGTTAGTGAAGACACCATTCTTCACGACAAACCCAAATCACATTCGATTAATTATCGGTTAAAGAACAAGTGTTATTTAAAACACTGTTCACGATAAACCCAAAAATCAATACCAATTCAATTCCAATTAAATATCATTTAATTGGTACACTTCATTAAATCTAAATAAAAAGATTTAATCTTTTCTCAACTGGGTTCAAGAACAGTGTTAGTGAAGACACCATTCACGACAAACCCAAATCACATTCGATTAATTATCGGGTTAAAGAACAAGTGTTATTTAAAACACTGTTCACGATAAACCCAAAAATCAATACCAATTCAATTCCAATTAAATATCATTTAATTGGTACACTTCATTAAATCTAAATAAAAAGATTTAATCTTTTCTCAACTGGGTTCAAGAACAGTGTTAGTGAAGACACCATTCACGACAAACCCAAATCACATTCGATATTCAATACAAGGCTCTGAATAGAAAATATATCGGCTTATATTCAATATCGAATTCTACGACTAACAAATGTCGTATTGGAAATAACGATATAAATATAGATATCTTTCAAATTTCCATAACAACACCTGTATAATCACGAATTCCAATCATCGAAATATTCCGAAGACAATTTCGATTCAAATCCACTCCAATGCAATCATTGGAAATTTTGGTTATTTTCAAAACCATTTCAAATTCAATTTATTTATTTAAAAATAAATAGAATTATAATTCTAGTTCAAAACTAGTTCATTTCGATAAAAATCTATTTTATCTTTTCAAATATGGAGTTTTTTCATCCCAAACTTTCACAAATCATTTCTTATGATTTTACACAAATTATTACTATTTTTAATAATTTTATCAGGCCGCTACAGTCGATTTCCATCAATGGCCATCGAACTGCACTTACAGCGACCTTTTTCGAATTTGATTTGGACGTGTCTCCAAATCCAACCGTTAGATTTCAAATTTCTCACATTCGTTAGAAAGCTCTTTTCGATACGAACCCAACGGTTCCGGTTTTAGGAGAATCCGACGGTCGGATCTCCCGTAATGCCCGTTTGAAATAAATGGTCGAAATTCGCGAACTGCCGCGGCGCGGCGCGTTCTATTCAGGCCATTATATTATATATAATATATATAATATATATATCGTCGATTTCTATTTAAAACGAATTATATAAATAGTTTTGAATTCGTTTCAAAAACATTTTCAACTTCCATTTCAATTCAAATCAAAATTGAATTCTTCTTTATAAATTCGTTTTAAAATCCATTTCTATTCAATTCAAATTTCAATTCAATTTGAATTTATTTCACTTCGCTTTCAATTCAATTCGAATTCGTTTTCAATTCAATTCATTTCGAAATCGTTTTCAATTCAATTCATTTCGAAATCGTTTTCAATTCAATTCATTTCGAAATCGTTTTCAATTCAATTCATTTCGAAATCGTTTTCAATTCAATTCATTTCGAAATCGTTTTCAATTCAATTCATTTCGAAATCGTTTTCAATTCAATTCATTTCGGAATCGTTTTCAATTCATTTTGAATTCGTTTTCAATTCAATTCATTTCGAAATCGTTTTCAATTCATTTTGAATTCGTTTTCAATTCAATTCATTTCGAAATCGTTTTCAATTCATTTTGAATTCGTTTTCCATTCATTTTGAATTCGTTTTCTAAAATCGATATAAAATATCGTTCACGTCAAAATGGCGTCAATCTAATCAACACGGCTTCATATATTCCTTTATTTTCAAATATTCTATTTCGAATATTTCTTTTTCAAATATTTCTTTTTCAAAACTGGAATGAGGCCCAATCAATTACCATATAAAATTAATTATATGGATTTTCATACAACACATGTATATAATAGCATTGAAAATAATCAACCATCAACCAAAGTGCACTACACTGTATAAGCATCAAATATAGATATTCAACGCTTATAACAGCCTGTCAATCAATCGATCGACATGTTTAATCAATCAGGATGAGTGAACTTCAAATTTCATCCTAACACCCGTGTGGGGTTTCAAACAATCAAACACTGATTTTTATTTGTGCAGTTAGGCGATGTGTAAAATTTATCGTCCCAATCAATGTCATTCAAATAGGTGTACATAAACAAACCGTCTGGTTTGTAAATGAATATTTATTTTATTCACTTCACGTTAAAAATTATATTTTTAACGATAAAACATTTTATTTCAACCTATGAATTTCTATTCAATTCATTCTTTAAATAAATGCTATTTTTATTTTTCTAACTTATTTTAGAAAATTTCGGCGGCATAACGGCACGATACTAGAAACGGGACAAGGCCTAGCCTTATCCCCGGTCTAGTGAAGGCCCACGCCATTCACTCATCAATCAAATCAATTTCATTTTGCAAACCACAAAATTTGGAGTAAGGGTCTAACCTAGCCTTACTCCTTCGCCTTATAACGGCGCACGTCTACTCCTAACCAATTTATCGATTCGATTTTCCACACCACAAACCACATTCAAACCAATATCACAATCAATAACCAAACAGCCAAACAAACAAGTCCATGGTCTGTGGACGGGTGTCGGGTGCTACTAAGCACCGTCTGCATCCTAGTATATATATATAACTAGAAAATAAATTGAAAGGTGAGAAATTCTCACATATAGCTATCCTAGCTCCACGGCTCTTCATTTGCAGAAGTCTTCGTCGTTTCGCCTCTTTGTCACCTTCGTTGCTGCTTTCACTACATACGTAAAAATCGAATTTTTACTATGTTATTCAATATATAAAAATTGAATTTTGACGTCGCTATTCAATATATAAAAATCGAATTTTGACTTCGCTTTCAATATATAAAAATCGAATTTTGACTTCGCTTTCAATATATAAAAATATGATTTTGACTTCGCTTTCAATATATAAAAATATGATTTTGACTTCGCTTTCAATATATAAAAATATGATTTTTACTTTTGCTTTCAATATATAAAAATATGATTTTTACTTTTGCTTTCAACATATAAAAATATGATTTTTCAACATATAAAAATATGATTTTTATTTCGACTTTCAACATATAAAAATATGATTTTTATTTGTGCAAGTTCAAATCTTTTTCTACTAAAAGATTAAACCTTTTTCCTATTTTAAAGTTCAAAATAAAATCAGTTTTTTTCTTTTTTTTCCCTAATAAGAAAACCCAGTTTTAATTTCATATAAAAATCAGTTTTTATTATGCTTTTAAAATCAGTTTATTATTTGCTTATAAAATCAGTTTTCTATTTTTTTATTTCAAAAACAGTTTTATTCTTTTAGAAAATGCAGTTTTATTCTTTTAGAAAATGCAGTTTTATTCTTTTAGAAAATTCAGTTCAGTTTTAAAATACTTTTAAAAATTCAGTTTTAAAGTTCTTTTATAAAAACAGTTTAAAAATCATTTTCAAAATCAGTTCTTAAATGTTTTAAAATCAAAATTTAAAACAAAAATAAACTAAAAAAATAAAATGAAAGAAAACGTACCGAGGGGGGGGGGGTTTCTCGCAGATCGGCGGCGGCAAGGCTTCTCGAGGGCGGCGGCTTCAGCGTCGAACTGGGAGGCGATGCTTCGAGCGATGGAGGCGGCTTGGGTCTTCGATCGGTGGTGCGGTCTTGAGGGGGGCGGCGGCGCTCCAGGGGGGGCTTCGTCGGAGTTCGTGCGCGGGGGGGGGCTGGCGATTTAGGTTTTGTTGTTTTTTTTTTTTTTTCTTTTCTCTTGTCTGAATAGAAATAAAAAAAAAAGGGGGGGCCAAGCGGGAGATAAGGAGGGAAGGGAAGAGTTTCTTTTCTTTTTTTTTTTTTTTTATTTATTATTTAATTATTATATTTAGCAAAGAGTTGACCTTTTACGTACGACCCCTAAACGAGGCCCACCGCCTGTCGTCCATAGCGTTTAACCCCCATTCCGAACACAATGGGATATGTATCGCAAGCTGGTTTGATCGTTACAATCGGTTTCCTTTTGAATTTTCATTTAAATCACTATATTGAATTTTAAACGTACATTTCAAATTACCGGGGTCACATGCGAACTAGAAAAATTCCGGAAAAATATTTTCTAGCTTCGTATTGACGATACGGTCCTAACAAAACTAGTTTCGTCGAATTCTGAGACCGTTAGAAAAATGGCCAATTTCCAGTCGATTAAAATCAACTGAAACTGGTCAAACGCGTTTTCCTTTGCCACGCTCACATATTGATTCGAAAAATTACGAAATTTGAAACCTAGCAATAACTTGACACTGCGGACCCAACAAAACTGGTTTCGTCGAAATCCGAGGTCGTTTGCAAAATGTCCATTTTTAAGGGCCTGAATTCCATAGCGACTATTCAGAATTTTCAACTGGACATATCTTTTGCTTCCCGATATGAAATCTTGATTTTTCGGATTCGTTGGAAAGATATTCACTATTAGATTCCATTATTTTTTGTTTCACTAAAATCCGGATTGTTTTGCACCCGGTACATTCAATTGAAGTTTGAAATCGAATTATCGAACTACCGCGCCATTTTCAATTCTATTTATAATTATATATAATTATTTATATTCTAACGACGACGTATATAATATATGCGATCGATTTATATTCAAAATAAATTTCTCGTCGTTTTTATTTAAAATAATTCATTTTAAATAATCTAAATTCGCTAAAATTGCCAAAATAAAAATTTTAAACTGGCCCAGATTTTCCGGGTTGTTACAGAATGTATTGCTTGGATCTTTTCGTTTTGGACTATGGCTTTGGACAACAACTATGGGACTTTTGCAGTTTATTTATGTTTTCTTTATGCTTCTTTAAATAATGTAACCAAGACAGTTATGAAGATGTTATGTTTTTGGAAGTATTGTAAGACAATTATGGTATGGTTGGTGTAACACGTATTTTAATGAAATAAAAGTTGTTGTTTTCCGCTGTTCAAAAATATGTGTTCTTATATCTGTCTTGTATATCTGTAACTTATACTTATAAACCTCCACCAAAATTAGGGCATTCCCTTTGAGAGTGACCCTAACGGAGGTGGGGTGTTTCACTGAATGTTAATGGTTCCTACACCTAAACTCCGGATGCCCATAATTTTCCACACGGGCAACCTAATAGTTGGGTTTGCATTAGCTTTGGAGTTGGTTGGAGCAGAATTCTGGTTTTGCTAGAGCTATTATATCTTTGAGCATTTGTTGAGTTTAGTATCTTTTCCGCTGTGTCATCGATGTACTCTGATGTATCTCTTGTAACTCTGATGTAATATTATTGAAATGATAATGGAAAAGTTCTTTTACTTTTGTACAAATGTGTAAGTACCCCTAACCATCCGTCTTTGTAAACGATTTAAGTTGGTTTAATTACCAGCGAAAATTGAGCAAAAAGGCGAGTCGTTACAAATAGTATGCATATACCCTGTCGATCAAGTGAAAATACGGCGAGAAAACATTAATTTTCTTTATATAAACTTCGAAATCGTACCAAACTCAAAACTTAAAACTTGTAGTACAAATTCAGAGGTTTCCAAAACATTAAAAATTTCTGGATCTGGTTAAGAAACAAATGAGTTACGATCAAATTCGTTTCAGCCAAGAAAGAAGAAAAAAAAATCAATTTTGGACTGAGCACAAACTATGATCAAAACTTGATTTTTATTGCTTGAAACTTCAAATCTGACACCAAATATGGATAAGTAAGATTATTTACTGCTAGCATGAGTGAAATTACTCATAAAATTATAAATTTTAACTAGCAATTTTGTGAGATTAAACTCACCTTGATTGGATTATAAGATGAATCCTCTTCAATTTGGAGCTGAAAGAAGTTTTTTTGAGACATGCAGCAACTCAGGAGGAAGAAAGGTCAACATGCAACAACTTGAAATAAACAAAAATCCAAAATCTTCAACTACATCAAAAACTCTAGAATTTATGTACATAACTCGAAGGAAATGAGGATCTAAGACCCTCACTTGATTTTGCGAGAATTGTTTTGAGTTTTGGTGGCAAGAGGACTAAAAGGCCATGGATATTCCACTAGAAGAAGCTTCAAGTAAGAGGAAGGAAGAAGGAAATAAGATATGCCGTTCTTTTCTTTTTTTCCCCTTCCCAGAAAGTGACAAAGGTTGAAGAAAAGGGCTAATTAACCCAAAAAGGCCCCAAAACCATGTTTAATTAGTTTAATTCCTCAAGTTCTCCATTTTAGGAACAAAATACATGTTTAACACTTAATTAAACACACTCAACACAACTTAAACCACTTAACAAACACAAGTTGTGTTATATTTTATAATTCAATGTAATACACTTAAATAATTGTGTTTGTTAATAATATCTCTATTTATTTGTACTCTCTACAACATAACAAATAAATGTCAATAGTGACTTATTTTAACAAAATAAGACATTAACATGTCAAAACACACATTTTATTTATTATTTAAATCCAACTATATACTTTTATTGACCAAAATTACAATCAAGAAAATATTTATAAGGACAAAAGCCAAGGCCTTTTTATCCATAAGGACAGCCCACTAAAATTTTACTCAGAAGGACAATACACTATTTCTCTTCTCACTCACGTGCGCTCTATTTTCTCCCTTCGCAATCGATTCTCGTCCGCTCCATCTTCTTCCTCTGTCGCTCTTATCTCAAATCGTAAATCATAAATCCCGAAAAACAGAAGAAAATCATAATCGAAATTAACGTTCGAACCCAAAAATTTGAAACCCTAAATCGCTCGAAACAGGAAAAAGTCGACAAAAGAAAAAGGACGAACAACAAAAATCGATTTGTAGATCCTAATTGAATGGAATAATAATGTTTTACAGACGACGTAAATCACATTTGGAGAACACGAATTGGTTGAAACATTTTTTTCGTGATTGGAAATGTTTTTTTTGTTCGTTAATAATATTTCAGTTCGTAGGTATCATTTCGATATTTTTTTAGGTATCATTTTTCATGTATTTAGCTTTAAAACGTAGCAGCAGTTTTTAGGTATCATTTTTCTATTTTTGTAGGTATCATTTTTACTTTAATTTATTTGTTATGTTAATCATCACAGCAGTTTTTAGGTATTATTTTTATAATTTTTAAGGTATCATTTTTAGTGTAATTTCTATGTTATGTTAAATAGTACTGCAGTTTTAAGGTATCATTTTTATATTTTTTACGGTATCATTTTTACTGTAACACAACAAAAAATCACATGAAAAAACACTTAACACAGTTAAAACATATAAAATGATACCTTAAAAATTAGGAAAATGATACCTACAAACTGCATCAATGTTTTAAAGAAAAATTAATGCAAAAATTGTTTACATCATAGTTTGATTGAATAAAACGAAATACGTTCGACTGATTGACGAAGTTGATGCAAAAAAACAGTTTCAAAATAAACACAGCAATAAAATCACATCAAAACAACACATAACACAGTTAAAACAGGAAAAATGATACCTAATAAATTAGAAAAATGATAACTAAATACTGATGCAATGCTTTGACGATAAAATAATGAAAAAAAATATATATCACAGTTTGATTGATTAAATTGAAATAAGTTCGGCTTCGTTTCAAAGCTGATACAACAATATAACTTCAAAATTAACACAGCAACAAAATCTCATGAAAAAAACATATAACACAGTTAAAATGATAAAAATGATAACTTAAAAAATAGCAAACTGATACCTAAAAACTGCTGCTATGTTTTTGAAGTTAAAACAGGAAAAATGATAACTAAAAAAATAGAAAAATGATAACTAAAAACTGCTGCTACGTTATAAAGTTAAAAATAGGAAAAATGATAACTACAAAAATACAAAAATGATACCTACGAACTGCTGTACTGGTAAAATAAAAAAACAATTCCAATCTAAAAAAATTGTTTCAACAATTTCGACTTATTCAATTGTGATTTCCATCGTTTGTAAAATATTTTTATTCCATTCAATTGTGATTTCCATTTGAATTTTGTTGATCGACATTTTTTTTTTAATTTTTAGGGTTTCGAATGATTTTCTTCTCGATTTTGATTTCGTGATGTTTTCCTTATATTTCGAATTTCGATTTTAGTATTTTCTGAAATTCGTGATTTCGCGTTTTGTGCTTTTGCGATTTCATGATTTCGTGATTTCAGATGAAAACGGGAATGACGTGAGAGAGGAGAGAAGAAGAAAGAAGCCGCCGATTTTTTTTTCCACTGTATTGTCCTTTAGGATAAAATATTAGGCGGCTGTCCTTATGGATAAATTGTAGTGGGCTTTTGTCCTTAAAAAATATTTCCCCAATTACAATAACTGTTTTGGTAATCAAATATTTACAATTATTTTGAGCATCAAATATTTACAGTTATTGTCATCGAAACATAATTAAATGGGTTTGACTCAATATTCCCCTCATAAACACTTCTTCTCTTTTTATTTCAAAGCTACAACACATGCATATGTTTATATGTAATATGGTATTTAAAAACACAAATTTTCCTAATTTATTAATACAACAATGCTATTGTACATTTTATTAATTCAACAATTTAAATTTAATATCGACAATAACAAAACACACCAATTCCATAAACATTGATTCACATCAATATTTATATTCTTATACAATCAACAAAACAACTTGTTCATTGATTAATATTTCAAAAATCACATGTACACTTTAAATTTACTAATGTTATTTAAACACAATTTCTCTATTGAAATTATTATCAAAAATGCATCTTGTATTAGAGACTGCAAATCAGTAGTTAAAAGATTATTTCAACCAACAATTTTTCTTTAATATTGAAAATATTTTTCCTTTAAATATTAATTCCCAATCAATGTTATATATTTTCAATATCCCACAAATCATTCAATTATAAATCTTGAATTTATAAATCATCGACTAACCCAAGTTATAAAATTCATTCCAAATACTCATTTAGAAATGTTAAAAACTCTATTTCTTATTTAATTATAATATGAGTTGGTCTCACTAACTCGTATCACCAACATATTTTTTACAAAATCACAAAACACATTAAATCTGTGCTTCTCGGTTATCCGAAAATCCGGGTTGTTACATATTAATAACATTGCCGTACAGTTGTTATCATCAAAATACTAAAAACATATTTTCAACAATATTGCATAGTGGATTCTACCGCTACGCTATTTCTAAAAAGCCTCCGAAATAACATTTCTGCTTTAAGTCACGCTATCCCGATATATCCCATTATTTCAGCTATATTCTGCCATATCTTCTATAAAAGAAATGAATTTAAAAATGATATTTATACAATATAAAATCTATAAACTGGCTTTTTAATATAATTTTTTAACATATATTTTTCAGAATATAAAATACTATAATATTATATTAAATTTAATCAAGATAAATAAAAGTTTACATTTATTTACGTGTATTTACTTATGATTTTATTTAAGATATTGTTATTGACACTCCAAATATTGTTAATGGGGGTCAAATTTTAAAAACACTCCAATCATAAAAAGAATGTTAGGGGGAGCCACGTACTTAATTTTTTACATTTCCTTTTTACCCTGGTAATAACATTACTTGCCATCCCAAATCTCAACCAATTTCAAATGCAAAAAAAAAAAAAAAAAAAAAAACACAAATCCTTAATTATTTGCAAACAAAAAAGTGATAGCTGGGGGAGAAATAATGGTGCAAACATATAACGTGAAACAAATGAGATTATTCATAATTTAACATATGGCAAATGAAATTATTTAAAAAAAGCGATCGAAAAATGAGAAATGAAATTATTTTAAAAAAATCGATCCACAAATGATATTATTGATAATTTGGTATAAAAATTGGATACAACATATAATTTTTTTTAATTAAAAACTAAAAAAGGATTATTGCAAAGAAGGCTAATTTGGTAAAATAAACTTTATTTGTTAAGGTGGTCCTCTCTGCATTGATACTCGCATTAACAAATTCTTTTCTTCTTTTTAAATTGACCCCCCTTAACATTACTTGGAGTGTTGATAACAATCCCCTTATTTAAAATTAAAAATGTACTAATTATAATTAAGTTGAATATTAAATTTTCATTTATTTATCATTTATATATTTGTAAAAGCAATAAATACGAGTTTTATATACTATTTTAGACTCATCCACTATTTATCGTTGTTTCACTATTACAGTTTTTTGCATCTCCGCCGCATTAGATCTGCCGGAATGTAAAATAAATTTGAAAAGACGAAAAAAAATCAAATGCTTCAATATTTGAATAGAGCTACCAGTATTCTAGGTAAAGTGCAATAAACAAAATAAAGTACCATGCCTTAAAAGAAGAAAGGAAAACTCACTAAGTTGAAATGGACATCTACCTTCAACATTTGGTTCTTCAAACCTAAATATAACAACACATTATTTAGCAAAATATGTAGTGTTACGAACTTGTTAAAAAATTGGTTAATAGTTATGTATCTTAGAATGCCAGATTGTATTGCTTTCTGATATTATATTTTATATTTCCACTGTAAGATTTATATATCGTGTTATTTTCGATTTTGTTCTATTTTCCTTTGTTTTTGTTTTATCCTAACAATCAGTGTCGATGTTTAACGGTCCAAAAAGCGGATTGTTACAAATAAAATATCTGATAGGTAAAATAGTTATTAAAATTATTTTCAAATGATGGAAAAGAAAAAGAAAACATATTATTTTCCATAGGTTTGTGCATGTTCGCGGGGATGATGCAACTACAACACAACACTTGGGTGTGTATCAAATTATAGAGCAGAGCATCCAACCAACTTATTTCTTGACCCGCAAGTCGAAACCAACGGTCAGCAATGCACCTCCGACAAACCAGATCTAAGCCGTCCATTCTGCTCCGCTATTATTTCCGTTAAACTAACTCTCTCTTCTCGCTATAAACCTCAGCTTCTCCATTCTCGGTTCTCTAAACCCTAACAGGTCCCAGGAAATATCAAAATTAGGGTTCAACAAGATGAATGTCATAATCAGAAGATCATCTTCGATCGCTCCGTTTGCATCGAAGCGAGCACTATGTGCTTTGCTACGCCAAATCCCTTTTGAATCTTTCACGACATATTCGATTTCTGCTAAGCAGTCGGAAACAACCAATCATTATGATATCAAGGGAAGAAGCTTCCACGCGAGTACACAAAATTCGTATTTTAAGGGTTCTGATTGCGTTAGATCCGGATTTGCAGCTCAGGAGTGCGTGTATGAGGATGAAAAGGGCGATGAGGGTTTGGATATTGCGGGTTTGGGTATTGATAGTCAGATAGTTGCGAATCTTGCAAGAAAAGGGATCCATAGGCTGTTTCCTATTCAGGTGAAACTCTAAATTTGATTTTTCTTTGAACGGCGTAATATACGCATTTAGATGATCAATGGGTAAAACTGCAAATAATTTCTGCAGCATGTTTGTTAAGGTATTGTTTGCTGGTGGCGTAGTGTGCTGCGTCCTTTACTTTGAATGTTTCTGTTTGTATTTGTGATTGCTGCTATTTAAAGTTTTAAACCCTGTATATATGATTAGAATATAAGATATAAAATCAGAGCAGATGTAGAGGAACATTTGTTGTGTAATTTTTAGCTATAGGCTAACTACGAAGAATATACGTTATGTTGTATGTATGTAACTATGTATGTTACGGTATATTGTTGGTTTTACTTGTTAACTTATTAACAAGTCCTTGGTATTTGCAGTTAACAAACTTTACTCTGTTGTACCATTATAGTTTAAACGAGTGGTTTGTTAGGCCCAGCTGTTTGTTCTTGGTCCTGGTCATCATGGAGATGCTTGACTTGTCAGGCTGGTGGTGCTAAACTATAATAGGCCGGTTATAATTGCAGCCACTGTCAAATGCAAATACAACCAAGTATGAATGAGCAGTGAAGACAGTGCTGAAATAATAACAGATTCAAGAATTTCAAAAGAGTTCTTAATTATCCCAAAACACATCAATACAATTTTGCATATATATGAGCGTTCTGGGGCACTCCTATTTTGCAGCACCCCTACCCCTTCCTCTCTCTATATATGTATGTATGTATGCATGTGTGTGCATATATATGTATATGCGCGCGCGCACACACACACGCACACACACACACACACACACATATATATATGTGTGTGTGTGTGTGTGCGTGCGTGTGTGCGCGCGCGCTTCGGGGCACCCTTGTTTTGCAGCACCCCTGCCCCTACTGTGACTTATACTAATCCAGATCTAACAAGATTATGTAGATGCTCAATCCATATATATTATCATCTATTCAAATTTGAGCTCGTTCCGACATTCGTAACATTTTCAAAATCTTACATCAATTATTCACCGTTTAGACATTTATTCGAACCATTAAATTTAAACATCAAATATATTATTCTACGAATGTCGGAGTAAGCTCAAATTTTAGATTTTATATAGATGATAATGTATATATGGATTGAACATCTACAAAATCTTGTTGGATACTCACGGTAGGGTATAGGTGCTACAAAACAGGGATGTCCTGGAATGCTCCTCATATATATATATATAAATATATATATGTGTGTGTGTGTGTGTGTGGGTGGGTGTGGGGGGTGTGTGGGAGCGGTTGTTGGGACACAAATAGAAAGACACAAAATCTGAGTCATTGGATCAATTTGTCTTTATGTGAGGGGTGAAATTCTGGGGGCAATTTAACGGTGGGCATTTATTATGTCATCAGCTGTGTCTAAATTTTGTGTTCATATAGACTTTTCCTATATATATATATATATATATATATATACATACACATACATATAAGGGATATGATCAAGAGCATCCCAAATAGTGCAACACCCGGGGCCGGCCCTAGGGGTAGGCCAGCTAGGCGGCCGCCTAGGGCAACCCGTCCGGGAGGGGCAGCGCGGAGGAGGAGGTGAAAATATGTTTTGTTTTCTATTTGAAAATTTTAGTTGCCCTTTGTTTCAATATGGTATAGTAGCTGAGTGCTAAAGTCTTTGCTTTGTTGTTCTTAGGTGGGAGGTTCGAAACTTGTTGCTGTCATTGAAATTTAGGGCATCATTTTCTTAAAATTTTTGCCCCCACGTTGTCTGTTGCCTAGGGCAACAATAAAGCTCGGGCCGGCACTGAACACCCCTTTAGCCCCTTGATTTTCACCCCACATTCAACATTCTCTCTCTTCCCACTGATTCTATCCCCCTCCACCAACATATTTAATAATAAATGAGTGATTCTTATCGAGTGGCAAATGGGGTGCCACAAAATAGAAGTGTCTTGGAACCTTTCTCATATATAAAATCACTCGTTTATATTTAAATAATGTGTGAGTGGGAGGGAGAGTTAGTGGTAGGAGAGAGAAAAAAGATCGTGTGGTGGAAATTGATGGTAGGGGCGAGCAAATGGTTGGTTCGGTTTGAAACCGATCATAAATGTTAAAACGAAAATAACAATTCATGAAATATAAACCGAACTGAACCAAACCAATATTTTTTTGAAAGCAACCGAACCGATAATATCTGGTTTGGTTGGTTTATTTGGTTTGTTTTAAAATAATATAATTCTTATAGTTGTTGACATAACATAGGATTAAAGAACTAATTGAGTTCATATGATGCTAATATTTTAGAAAATAACCTTTTCTTCTGATAATGTTAATATGGAACTAAAGAAAAATAATATTGTTATGAAAATACTATAAATAACAACATTGTTAGTGGTAAATTTTCATCTTTTTAATAAATAAAATTTTAAATTTTGGTTTAATTGGTTGGTTTGGTTTTCAATAAAACCATACCCGACCAATAAACCGAAGTAGTATAAAAAAAGTGAAAATCAAAACTAACCAATTAACTTACAATACCAAACTAAATCAACCAAACTTAATTGGTTTGGTTGGTTTAACTGGTTTTGACAAATAAATGCTCACTCCTAATTGAGTGTGCTAAAGGGATGTTGTACTATTTGAGGTGCTCAACAGTGCAACACTCCTTTTAGCCCCCTGATTTTCGCCATAGATTCTTCATTGTCTCTCTTCCCTCTCTCTCTTTCTTCCCGCTGGCGCTAACTTATTTAATTATAAATAAGTGGCTATAATTCGGATGCAAATGGGTTGCTAGAAAATTGGGGTGCCATAGAGCGTGCCTTATACATACATACATACGTGTGTCTAAATATAAATAATGTGTGTGTGTGTGTGTGTGTGTGTGTGTGTGTGTATGATGAACTGCTGTCAATAATTAACTCATGAATTAACAAGCATTAAATCCACTGAAAAAACACAATTAAAACCCAAGGTAAAATTGCCAGTTTTGCTCTTCTCCTGTGCACCTGTGCATGTGCACACATGCTCTACGTCGATCCGGGTGCGGTCAGCACCAAGTCTGGAGCCGTCTGCTCAAACTCTTCCCTTTGCTGTCCTTAGTCAATCAACTGTGCCATTATATCGTCGTCTTTAGCTGTTGTAGCGTTTCAGATTAAACTGTTTGTTGAAATGCCTTTACCTCCTTTTGAACACAAACTGTTTGTGGGTTTGCCTTCTTCTAGCTTCAGTTCCATGGGGCTTGATGGAATTGCATTGGGTTTAACGCCCCCTTTCTTTCAAAATTTGACCTTGTCCCAAGGTCAAAAGTTGGGATTCTCTTCACCAAAATTCAATAATCTTCTCATGTCGATTCATTTTGAGTTCTTTGCTTCCATTTTACTAATACTGATGTACTGGCTTTATTGGGTTTGGGGGAAATCCTTTTGCCTAATATTGTTTCTGGCTCTTCAATGATTTCTTAAGTGAACGTAGGACTATCTTGTCGTGTGATTACTCCACCACCTACTTTTCTCTTCAGTTGAGATACATGAAAGACCGCATGGATTCTTGCTTTGGAAGGTAGTTCCAAATTTCCTATATATAAGCTACGTCTCCAATTTTTTTGATTAATTTTATATGGGACATAAACTTTTGGAGAAAGCTTGATAGTTTTCATGTTACTCAGTGATCTGTCTGTATGGCTGCAATTTGAGATGAACCCTATCTTCTTCCTTGTATCGTCTTTCTGTTCTTTTCGCATTGCTGTGCTTCTTCATTCTTTCCTGTGTCAATTGCAGCTGTCCTGGAGTAATGAATTACAATGTCGCTGGAGTATAGCCCTTGCTCAACTTGATGAACCTCGGCAGTTTTGGGTACTTAGGCTAGGTGGGGGTATCCCATAAACAGCTTTAAATGGGGTGGTGCTAGTTGAACTCTGCTGGCCGGTATTATATCAGTATTCTGCCACCCTGAGTCAACCGAACCACACCTGTGGCTTATGACATGCATAACCGTGAAAACAACCCTCTAATGGTTTGTTGGTAGCTTCAGTTTGTCCACCTAATTGAAAGTGACTGAGACACAAAACCGTGAAAACAACCCTCTAAAGGTTGTTGGTAGCTTCAGTTTGCCCACTTAATTGAGAGTGATTGACCGAACGCATTTTTAAGGTTCATCCTTCTGGTCTCAACAATTCTTGCCAGAAAGTGCATGTGAAATGGTGTCTCTGTTACTCACTATGTTTTGTGGCATTTCGTTTAATTTAAACACTCCAAAAAATATCTTAGCTCTTGATTCTGTTTACCTCAATGATATTAACTGTTAGAAGCTCTTGAATTAATTTCTTCATTACTGTATCTATGTTGTATCTTGAATTTCCATGTTATGTAGTGTTGTCATTTTTTTTCCCGTCAATTGTTAACTAACGGTTAGGCTTTTTTTCTTTTCTTTTCGTGGTGGGCATGGACTAGAGAAAAGTTTTGGAACCAGCAATGCAAGGGCGTGATATAATTGGTAGAGCAAGAACTGGGACTGGAAAAACTCTTGCTTTTGGAATCCCCATCATGGATAAAATCATCCAATACAATAGCAAACATGGGTAAGATGTTTTGACCATTATATACTGGTGATAGTGATGTTGATATGCTTATATTTTTGTTAATTTATGCAGTGAAGGAAAAAATCCTCTTGCCCTGGTCTTGGCACCAACTAGGGAACTTGCAAAACAAGTTGAAAAAGAATTTCAAGAGTCCGCTCCTTTGGGTACTATTTGTGTTTATGGAGGCACACCAATTTACTCGCAAATCCATTCACTCCGGTGTGGGGTTGATGTTGTAGTTGGCACACCTGGTCGTGTTATTGATTTGATCAAAAGAGGTGCATTACACCTGAACGAAATTCAGTTTGTTGTTCTTGATGAAGCTGATCAAATGCTTGCTGTTGGATTTCAAGAAGCTGTTGAAACCATACTAAGTAGTTTACCTCCAATTCGACAAACCATGATGTTCTCTGCCACAATGCCAAAGTGGATACATCAGCTTACCCAAAAGTACCTTAAAAACCCACTTACTGTTGACCTTGTGAGTATATTCCGCCTCCCGTTTATTCTATATATACGCACAATCAGCATGGATATTGTTGGTCCATTCTTTGTATTTGTTGCCTGGCGAACTATAAATGGATGTTTGCATTTCTGTAATTTCTGTTGTCAAGTTCATTTACTCTAACCCCTATATTTTTTTTCTTCCTTTTTCCAATTACAATGCCAATGCAAAAATAGTCCTGCGTTGTGGGTGAACAAATGTACTATATTTTAATTTTTACTATTTTCTCTAGGTTGGTGACAACGATCAGAAGTTAGCAGATGGTATTACACTCTACTCTATTGCTTCAGAGAGTTACAAAAAAGCATCCATTCTGGCTCCACTTATAAAGGTGAACCATATCACAATGTTCCTCTATGTTAGCTGTAATGCATCTCTACCTAGTTTGACACCTTTTCATTCCCCTGAAACTTATGTAGGAGCATGGCAGAGGAGGAAAATGTATAATATTTACTCAAACAAAGCGTGATGCGGATAGATTAGCTTATGGTGTAGCAAAGAGTTTCCAGTGTGAGGCTTTGCATGGTGATAAGTCACAAGATATGAGGGAAAGAACACTTGCAAGCTTCCGTGATGGCCGTATTAATGTGTTGGTAGCTACCGATGTTGCTGCTCGTGGGTTAGATGTACCGAATGTTGACCTGGTGAGAAATTTACTATTGCAACATGCACTCCATTCCGTTTTCGTAGGTTGAACTCATTTATTTGTACTTGTACGTGCTGCCTTCATCTTCTTGGATCATCATAATGAAAAACTAGGGTTGGGTTATAAACATGGAAATTGGGAAGTATGTAACAATTTTGGCCTGAAAGATTTGGTGGAATGAGGCAATTGCACAAACTTCTAACAATTTAAGTTCTGAGGCAGATCTACATGGAAATGTCTGCATGAATCGAATATATACTGCAGGAAACGGATAGGTATTGCAACTTCCTAGAAGGCTTAAGACACGGGGGTTGACAACTAGGTCCATCTGACAGGATATGTTCCCCATCCCAAATGTATCTTGGTTGGGGTACAAGAATGAACGATAGAGTAAATATCCAATCAAGCTCAACGTGATATGGCCCAAGTTTACCCTAATCCAAAAGATTTGACCAACAAACATAAGAATTGCACATTCATTTGTGTTATTGTCCTACTAGTACTGACTTGACTAGCCTGATCAAATCCAAAAACTTAGATCAAAGGACAGGAAATTGCTCATTTCTTAGCATTATTATCCTATCGAAGTTGAACCAACTTGACATTTTTGTTCTAAAATGCTTAGTTTGGCCTCGGCTGCAACTGAGATCCGCTTGGTCAGTAGACCATGTTCGATGTGATGAGCCTAAGTTCCAATCCAAGTATTGAATGATGAACTATCATAAAGATGGTATGATATGCGCACTGCCTTTCAGTGAGCTCGGCATTATCAGTTTGCTTTTACTATGACCATTAGTTAAATTTTATCATTTTCTTTTGATGCATTCTATAAACATGCTAGACTATTATTTCTTTACGATCTTAAAACAACTCTGCTTCTGCCTTCCCATTTTTCTTCCTCTTCCTCAGGACGTTGTGATTAAAGTTTTGACCATGAGGCTAGTAAAATTGGAAATGTCCTTCAAGTGTAAATCCAAACAGCTGTCCGTGAAACTGAATCTTAACATGAATTTGTTCTCCGTACCAGTTTCCACTTTAATAAATTGTTTTCTTATATATATATATATATATATATATATATATATATATATATATATATATATATATATTCTATGTTATTTTTAGAAAAAAGTCATTGTCTGTCTCAATTTAGCAAAAAATTGTATAGATTACCTAAAGTGTGCTATTTTTGTATGTCAATTTGTATAGATTTACCTATGATAGGTGATAACATGTATATGATTTATGTATAGCATTTGTACGCATATGTTACATCAATTCAGTTTTTAAGCGCAATATAATGGTTCAGATCGACAATCTTTGGGACAATGACCTATACATTGGTTCTTTTATTGTTCTTCAGGTTATACACTATGAACTGCCCAATGACTCCGAAAGCTTTGTGCACAGATCCGGTAGAACAGGCCGAGCAGGGAAGAAAGGAACCGTGATAGCCATATACACTCGTGAGCAAACTAAAATCATTAGAGTTGTGGAACAAGATGTAGGCTGCAGGTTCACTGAACTTCCGGAAATGGACGTAGAAGCAAACGACAGTATGTTTTCTGGCTATATTGGTGGATCGTTCGGCGGTGGAGGTCGTTTTGGTGGTGGTGGGTTCAACCGAGGCGGCTTCGGTGGTGGCTCAGGCTTTAACAGAGGTGGAGGCGGAGGTGGCAGTGGATCTGGGTCTGGATCCGGGTTTGGGCGAAGTGGCGGATACGGAAACTCATCTGGGTCGGGTGGGTTTGGAGGCGGATACGGAAACTCATCTGGGTCAGGTGGGTTTGGAGGCGGGTACGGAAACTCATCTAGGTCGGGTGGGTTTGGAGGCGGGTATGGAAACTCATCTAGGTCGGGTGGGTTTGGAGGTGGTGGGTATGGTGGCCCATCTGGTTCGGGTGGTTTTGGAGGTGGTGGTAATTCTTCTTCAGGGTTTGGAAGTTTTGGTAGCAGCGGAGGCAACTCTTCTTCGGGTTTTGGAAGTTTTGGTAGCAGTGGTGGCAACTCCTCTTCGGGTTTTGGGCAGCCAGGTGGTGCAAATCCAAACCGATATGGCAGCTTTGGTTCTGGTGGAAATTAAGGTATAACTGCATTAGGAATTTTAATAAAAAAAGCTTAATGGTGTGCTCTTTTGGATTCGTTTTATATCTGTGTTATGAGATGAGGGATTGATTATAAGACTTCAACTGGACTTTGCATAATGATTACTATGTACGATTAGTGTTATAATCTTGGATTTTTGAATGATTATGGCTCTGACTTGTGCATTCTAGGTGCTGGATCATTATCTGCAAAAGTGGAAGGGTTGAATGCTGAACGATATCAACGGATTCCAGCATGCATTTTTTTGTATTGCAAAATTTTGGAGTGGATCAAAACATTTTTTTGGTCTCAAATGAATGGGAATAATTTGGTTGTTTGTAGTCAGTCATCTATGTAATTTATATATGAAGGGCCGCTCACTTTCTAATTTGTGCCTGCTTAAAGGGAAATGATAACCTTTTTTTTGTTACTACATTTCGTAGTCGGTGGTGGATCAACATATGTGAATTTTTTTGAGGGGCGTAAGGTTCTTCTATAAATTAAGAAACAGTATGTACTTTATAGCGTTCAGCATTACTTTTCCAAATTGTTAATTTTTTTTTCTCCCCTGAGTCACTGGTAATTAGGTGTTTATTAACTGGTCGCTTCCAAAATATGCACACCTGTGGATGTGGATGTTAATTCGAAAGTTTCATGTTTACAAGTAAAAATAATTATTTTTGGTTTATGTTATAATATGTGCATACAAAGTGACATTATTGTTATTCAAGTTCTATAAATTGAAATGTTATTTATGTGGTGATTTTCACTGAGAGCATTTAATTGTTTAGAATGGTAAGCTTTAAAAGACATCACTTTTGAAAAATTAGTTTTAAGGACAATTTATAAAAAAAAGATAAATTAATTTATCATTTTCAGTTAATGGAAAGTGGGACGAGCTTTGAAAAATATTAGATTGAAGAACAGTGCTAAATATAAATAGCATTTTATATCAGTATAAAACGGAATATAATACTACTTGTAACTAACATTTTGATATAGTGTAAAAGCTTAATATATTGCTAATTGTAATTAACATTTTCCTTCAGCTTAATTTTTTATGAAGTCTTTCCTTTAACCTAAAAATGAAATTTAGCGTACTTCAGTTTTTTTTTTTTTCTTTTTTTTTTTTTTTTTTTTTTTTTTTTTAAAGTTTGTTGTTCCCTGTAATTTTACCTCTTTCAGTTATATAGCAAACACGAAAATATTGTCAATGAGAAATTTAGAGGTTTTTTTCAGCCATAATGATAGCCCATTAAATTTTTATTTTAAATGGCAGCGCATTAAATCTAATTATCTTGTGTTTCTTCTTCTCCTTCTTTGATCTTGTCAGGAACTTCATTCTTCCTCCTTCGACTACGAAATTATACGCCGTCAGTTCCGTTGAACTCAACAGCTTTCGACAAACATTCAAATAACAATCAATACTAAATCCGTAAAATTTCGATAAAACCAAAAATAAGAAAAATGTGTGTTAAAAAGGGTACAGATCTCACTATTGACCAATATGAAATGATAAGAGACTGCCACAATGTTGGACGCATTAAGACGACTTCATCCATACAAAGATTAACCACTCCGATGCGTTCAAGCAGAAAAAAGCATCGATCATGCCCGTACTTTTTTTTTTCATTCCTACTGCATTCACGAATAATTACTCGGGGAAACGAACATGGTTATATTACGTGATCCATTAAGTGATCATCGAACATCTACTGAACTATGTTCAAACATTCATTTTAACATATTTTTTATACTATTTTTCTTATTAATCTCAGCATCAGATTTTGGGCATCAGTTTACAGTGTATATGGTATAAGAATTTAACCATCATTTTTCAGGTATAAATTTTATAGTGTACATGGTATCAATTTTTAGATGTCAGTTTTGAGTTATTGACATCACTTTTTAGGTATCAGTTTTTGGGTTAACCGTTAATGAAATATTATCTTAATATTGTTTTTTAAATTATTATTTGTTGCTATTTTCACTTTTAGCTATGGATGTAGTTTCTCGTGAAAATATGGATAACTGGAAATGATATTGCTACTAACATTTATGAATTTGAAGAGGCACATTCTTAATATATGAACTTGTAGAGATTTATACTTGGTTGTATGTGTGTTTGAGCAATTTTAAACAAATGAACTTGGACATATAACTATATTGGTTTGGCACACTAATATGCATTGATTTGCTCTTTGTAATTGAACTTGCTTATGTATTATCACTTCTACTTGATTAATATGTGTTGAAAATATATAGATTGCCTAAGAAATGATGAGTAATTTTTTTTTTATGTTGGTCAATTTGTTCAAAGATATTTATAGTTTAGTATCAATTTTTAGTACGATTGGTGTCAATTTCAAGCAATGAAGTTAAAGCTCCGCCAAAACCATGCAAAATCCCCGCTTTAGCTTGTAGCGTCCTTCAATCGATATGTTATTTCAATTTAGCGCTGATGAACAGTAGATCCGCTTTTATCCTCGCTATTTCCCGTTGCATCCGCTAAATCAAGACTTTTTAGCACTCGCTTAGGCTATATTAATATAATGCTTGATTTGACTAGTTCTCTTTTAAAAAAAATCAATAAAGTTAGTAGAAAAAGCTAATTTTAAGGCGTAAGTATCCAATATATTGCAGATTTCTATTATAACTGTTAAATCTAATGTGCACAACCATGAAATTCCTTGATTTCTTTATATAATATTAATTAATGTTAGTTTCTTCTACATATGTAATGTGAGGAAGATATTTAATCAATTTTATAAATTTGGTTTCAAATGTAATGAACCTTTTTACACATCCGCTATATCTCATTATTTCTTCGCTTTATCCCGGCTACATCTATTTGCACCTCCACCATTATAGAACCGTTGAGTGCTTTAACTGGACAGATTTCACGCATGTTAAACTTTAGTATCAGTCTGTGCATGATATCAGTGCTAGTTCCATGTATTACAAAATAAGATATTGATTTTTACATGCTTATTATATCAGTTTCGATATAAACAATTAAATCATTATATGATAATTTGTATTTTCCTTTTGAGTTTTGAATTAGGGACGTCAATAGATGCAAACAAATACTGATACGTCTGAATCCGCGTCCAAAAATCCAAATAGTAATCTGAATCCGTATTTGAATCCATATCGATATCCATGAATATCAAGCATTTAGCATTTGTATCCGTGGATTTTTATCGAATATCCGAAAATATACGATATATCTGCGTCTAAATTGAGCAATTTTTTTGCTATACTAAAATCTATGAACTAAAAACATCACATTTTGGATGCTGATATTTTCGGATATCTAAAAATATCCGTAATATTCACATCCGAAATTGAACATATTTTTCGTTGTATTAAAATTTGAACTAAAAACATCACATTTTAAATATTTCTCTTCGCAAATATAGTTTACGCATAAACTAACATACCTCATCAGTTTTTCAAATGAAAAAGTAGCACATCATATTCTAATACATTAATCACGTTCCGAACAAACCTTTTTACTCGTTTACAAATTTAACTCATGTTATAAACAATAATCATAAAACAAACCCTTTTTTACTCATTCACAAGTCTGACTCATTTTTTAAACAACAATCATACAACGATCTTTTCCTACACAAATTAACTCATTTACATCATAAAACTCTAAAATTTATGGTAGAAGTTCCCCTAGATAACGAATTGCCAAAATCCTCTCCATTTCTCTCAAGTGATGGAACAGAGCATTATGTTCAGGTTGCTTACCTTTGGAAGCCAGGCCTTTGTTCCAATTGTAAGGTGTTTGGGCATGTAATTGAGAATTGTTCTAAAGAAGGCAATGGTCTTGGACCTGTTTTGAGAATTGAGAGTTAACAAAGATGAAGATTCAGATTGGGAAGGAGGAACTACAGTTGGAAGAATTATAAAGCTTGTCATTTGATTCAATAAGATTTTTTTTTTGATTGATACATGATAGAACAGAAAGACCTGTTATATATACTAGTAAATGTAACGGTAAAATACATTATTCTGGGTAAGTGAAATATGGCTGTGTCATTGTGACGTGGTACAACAGGATAAACATAGCCATAATTAAATGTTTTGCTGACTCGTCGTCTATTCCAGAATTCACCATATACTTTCCTTTTATTTCCCCCCTTCAAATCTAGGGTTGGCCATGTCGAACCATAGTTTGTTTCTGATCTTTTCTCCATTCACTTCGTACTTGATTTAACTGTGCTGGATCTGAACTGTGAGACTCAATTGAGTTTTCCTCTCTTGTCATTCGAGATGTAGCTTTAATATTTGGCTTCGAGCTGTCGATTTGAAGTTCTGGTTGCTGGTTAGCTACACTCGACGTTGATTTTGTGTCGACTGGCCTGATGTTCAGGGCGTCGCGTAGTCTAGTAAAGTTTTTAGCTGAGAGAGCCTTGGTAAGTATGTCGGCTTTTTGATGGTAAGACGGTATGTAATTTACTTGTAGCTTTCCCTCCTTTACTTGCTCTCGAACGAAGTGAATGTCGATTTCTATGTGTTTAGTTCGTGCATGCTGAATAGGATTAGCTGTCATGTATATCGAGCTTTGATTATCACACCATATTGTTGCTTTTTGATTGTTTAATAGATTTAGCTCCTTTAATACTGATTGCAACCATATTATTTCTGATGTAGCGCTGGCAATGCTTCTGTACTCCGCTTCCGCACTTGATTTTGAAATTGTTGGTTGCTTTTTTGATGTCCATGATATTAGATTGTCCCCTATATAGATACAGTACCCTGTTATTGATCTTCTGTCATCGGGATCTGCTGCCCAGTCTGAGTCAGTGAATCCTGTGATATTTAAGTCTTTTATTCCTTTTATTGTTAAGCCATACTGTATAGTCCCCTTTAAATATCTCAGTATTCGCTTTACTGCTTTCCAGTGTTCGTCCCTTGGATCCTGCAAAAATTGTGAAACTTTGTTAACACTGAATGAAATGTCTGATCGTGTTATGGTTGCATATTGCAATGCTCCCACAACACTTCTGTACTGCTTTATATTATTTATAGATTCTCCCCTATTTTTAGAGAGATGCTGACTAGATATCATGGGTGTTGGTTGAGGTTTTGCTTCATGCATATCAGTCTTTATCAGGAGTTCAGTTATGTACTTCTTTTGGCTGAGAACCATTTCTGTTTTTTCTTTGGGCTTCTATTCCCAGAAAATATGATAGACTGCCGAGATCTTTTATTGAAAATTGCTCATTTAGATACTGAGTCAGTTGCTTTAGCTCACCTTCATTGTTCCCTGTTACTATTAAGTCGTCAACATATATTAGTACATATGTTGTATAGTAATTATTTGATTTGAGGAATAATGAAGTGTCAGATTTAGTTGGCTGATATCCCTGTGTCACTAGAGTTGATTTTAATTTGTCGAACCATACTCTAGGAGCCTGTTTTAGACCATAAATTGCTTTCTTCAGTTTGCATACATAATTTGGATTCTATATGTAGCCCTCTGGTTGTTGCATGTAGATTTTCTCTTGTAACACTCCATTGAGAAATGCATTGTTGACATCTAAGTGCTTTATATTCCATTGTTTGGTGAGAGCAATAGTGAGAATTAGTCTTATTGTAGCTGGTTTGACTACTACATGTGAAAATGTTTCATTGTAGTCAAATCGATATTCTTGTGTATATCATTTAGCTACCAACCTTGCTTTATATCTTTGAACAAATCCATCTGGATTTCTTTTTGTTCTATATGTCCATCTGCATCCAATTAAATTTTTGTTGTTTGGTAGTTGAACAAGTTCCCATGTTTGATTATTCACCAGAGCTTTATACTCTTCGTCCATAGCTTCTCTCCAGTTTTTATATTATGCAACTTGCTGGTATGTAACTGGTTCATCTGAGTTGATAGTTGCTATGAGCAATTTTGGTTTAAAAATACCACTTTTAGCCCTGGTTATCATCGGGTGCCCAATATTTGTTGATGATTTTGTCTCTGATTGGCTTTCTTGATTGACTGTGGTTGCTGGTATATTGTTGTTGGTTGTACTTCTGATGTCGCTTTCAATGTTTTGGCTCTCATTTTCTTCTTGTTGTTGTCTTTCAGGTGAGTAGTTGACGAGGCTGATTGGCTCTTCATTGCTGGTATTGGGTGTAACTGATCCGGTAGTGCAGTTTCGATTGCCCTCAACAGCCACTGCTTTGTTAGTACCTACTAGAGAGTCTGTATAGTATGGTATGCCAGGTATGCTACTCTTACCTGTGATTACTTTATTTGTGGTTTTGATGTCTGAACTCTTATATGGAAATACCTCTTCATTAAATACCATATGTCTACTGATGAAATTTCTGCCATTTTCATATATACACCTGTA
>JASFAX010002285.1:0-46560 GCA_030737875.1 Allium sativum
AGGAGTAGCAGATATACTTAGGTTAAACAGAAGAAACAGAATGATGTAAGCTATTACTTTTCACTTCTCTACACTAATACTAGTATAACAAGATTAGGTGTTACTCTAATGTCTAAACAGAAACAGAATAACGGGCCTTTACCACCCGAACAGAAGGTACAGGAACAGAAACATAATAATCCTTACAGAAACAGAATGTTAGAATTAGGTGTACACTAGTAAATGGGCCTTTACCACCCCAACAGACGGTACCACGCAGAAACAGACAGGTGTTACCACCCAACAGAAACAGACGGTACCCCACAGAACAGACAAAACTAAGTGTACCCTAAATCCTACCCCACGCGATCGGCTCCCTAATACATAAATACCCTGTGCCAGCCCCACAGAAGGGTGTATCACTCCCTAAAGTGGAAACCTTTAAATGACATAGACCTATTTACATATGTCACGGCGTCTTACATCCTCAGAGGCAGACCGGGATCCATGCACGCATATGACCCGGTTGGAACTCACCATCAACACCCCTCGCCATTATCAGAATGAAATGCTTATAATTAGTTCAGTAAGCATGCCCGGACCCTACCTACTGTTGGGTCATAGTTTTGATACCAGAATGGGTTACTGACTAATATGGGTCCTAAACAACAGATGACACAAGTAGTTTTCCCTCCTAACCTTGTGTCCCCAGACTAACAGATTTCAGATTAACTTGTTTACAAGTTTTCAGACATACAGAGTTCAGATCAACTAGTTCACAGATCAGACAAGTTTTCAGACTAACGGATCAGATATACGGATTTAACAGATTTACAGATTTGTCTAACTTTGTAATTGGGCCTACAGATTCACGAAACGGTTTTGTTAAATTCATTAGTCCAATTGGTTTAACCATATCCACCCAACACGTTTTAGACATCATATTTATCTTAGATTTGTATTAATTAAAAATTAATGCGCAAACCTCTCACATTAGACTGACAGTTTGCGGCCATTGGTTAGGCCGGTTGGTTCCGGGAAGGTTTCTGCTGCAAACTGAGTCTAACCTCGGGTTTCAAGCACGTTATGACTAACTTCTCACATTAGAACCTATTGTTTGCGGCCACTGGATGTGCCGGGCGGTTCCGGGCAGGATTACGCCGCAAACTCATTATAACCTCGAGTTAGCCATGTTTCATGTTTAGCCAATGCATTCATTCACAGACTATGCTAATATCAGACTAATCATGCTAATTTAACAAATTAACTTCTGTACAAGTTACATCAGATTATTCGAGGTTCTATTAACAAGTTTTGCTCAATTTTAAATCGAGCCTACAGATTTACATACTTCAAATTTCAGCATTTCAGTTCCAACAGATTACGCCATTCAACAGATTAAACAGATAACAGATCTTGCAAATTAGGCGATTTAGCAGATTTAACAGATAAGGCAATTTAACATAATTAGCAGATTAGGCAATTCAATCTAATTAGCAGTTTAGGCAATATAATAGAACTAGCAGATTAGTCAATATAACAGATTTAATCATTCCTTAAAGTTTCATTGACATATCTTGCCTAATTATAAATTTGGCCTAAGTTTGCATGCTTAAGTAATTGTCATGATTCACAATATGATCATATACCCCACGTTTGCATTGAATTTACATGGCACAGATTATGGTCATAATTTACCATATAACACATGTCCTAATTTTAGTTAAACTTGCCTAGTACAAAAGATTCACATATAAATTATACCAAATATAGCCATCGATTTCAATGCATGTCATATATTCAAAAATCTCCCACTTAGGTGTTATTCACATTTAACAGTTATCAAATCTTAATATAGATCTTCACACCTAAGTCATATTCTCTTTTTATCTCAAGACATGAATCGTTATATAAAAATATACCCAACAATCTAGAACTTTAAATTATAGCAGATCTTAATTCAAAGTATGCGTTACGTCCAAAGTCTCAAGTCACATGTTAACATACAATGGTTCCTCTTCTTCCAATTTACAGAATATGCATAGATCTAAATCTAGTTTACAACATCAGTCACAGACTAGCCATGTCCAATTATGCCACCATTCATTATTTGTCCCAAAATTTAGCGTTTGTGCGTTAATCTCTTATGAGATGTGGCGCGGGATCGTGGTATCCTGGCTATAGAATAGAAAGAAGAAAGAGAAACAGAATAAAATATATCAGAACAGAACGTACACAAACTCAAATTCAGATTTACAAACATGTCACAATTATAATTAAAGTTTATATCGGAAAATAACTGTACTTGCCTTTCGTGGTTTTAAGAAAGGATAATAAACTGTTGTTGATGCAGAAATGCTGAATTACTCCTCTTTAATTGTTGTTGTAGCTCTATACTTTGATTTGAGATTTGATTTACCTTTTAATTCTATTCAGGTTGGAAGAAGATGCATCAGTCCAAGTTTTGATTCCTACAGAGTAGCGACGCCATTTTTATTTTTAATTAGAACAAAGGCAGAGTATAGACAGAATGAAATTGTGTAGAGAAAATGAGGCTAGGGGGCTGTTTATATAGGTTTAGGAGGACAAATCTAGACTGAAAACGAGACCAGAAACATCCGAATGAACTCAGGCTGAAAACCAGGTTTTGGCACCAGGTCGACCATAGTGTCGACCTGGTCCCTGGGAGGTCGACCATAGTGTCGATCCCCAGGTCGACCTGGTCCTGGGTGGGTAATTTCCCGCCCAGTCTGCCCTCGGGTCTGAATTCGAATTTCGAGCTGTTTTTTATTCTGAAAATTCCTGAAACTTCGGAGGGCCATATCTCCCTCATGCAGACTCCGTTTCTTGAAAACTTAGACTCGTTTCCAAGCAGAATTTCAAGACGAACGCAATGGCGTAAGCCATTTCCCTAGATTCTTATTTTAAAATTAATTATTCTCTGATTTGTTACTTATACGTTCACAGAAAATACGGGGTGTTACAATACTGCATAACAGGGGTTCCCTAGAATGCTCCTATATATATGTGTGTGTATATATATATATATATGGGAAATGTTCCGCTACACCTCTTAGGCTATACCTTTATCTCCTCCTGAATTACAACCACTCATTCTGATTTTAATATTCATTATATCTCTCTTTTTCCGCTATACTATATTATTTAATTCGATCAGAGAGAGAAATAATTAATATTAAAATCGGAATGGATGGTTGGAATTCAGGGGGAGATATAGGTGTGTATATATATAATATATATGTTTGGCTGATAGCCCTACGGTTGTTATAGGTAACCACCACCCTAACCATAGCCGGTTCTGGCCCAGGGCATGTCGAGCCTAAGCACGGGGCAACATAACCTAAGGGGCATCAAATACACATATAGACAACAGATAAAAAAGACCTCGAACCAACTATAATGGCCAACAAACGAAATTTCTCCTGGAAAGTTGATCCCTCCCCTCTTCCAACATTCCGGGCTCCTTTCTCCCCTCTTTCGCGTCCTCCACGATCTATTCCACCCCTCCTAAGCCACCAGCCTCGTCGTCAGCAGCGTCATAGCCCCAAACCGATGCACATAGGTTTCGGATGGTTGTATTGAAGAAGAATCAACATTTCAAAGACTCGGCATCTCAAGGATAGCCTTTACTAGAACTAAAGGAACCTTCAAGATCTCTGTGGTCCAATGAGGGTTTAGCACGATGCTATAATTCCATTTCAGATGCAAATAATTTGCTTCAGCTTGCCTCTTGTAACTCGCAACTTGGCGTTGTCCCTTGAATCTCCTGAACCCTAATTTGAGGGTAAATACCTATAAAACTAATGCTGGAAAATCCGTTGGTTTTCCAGTGATGGGGAAAGGACTGAATAACCATAACACAGAATCGCTGCATCTTATGTCCGGAAAAGGAAAGGAAGATTTCACAAAGCAACATGATTTAGGGCAGGCGACGTTTCATAATCTTCCCGATCCCTCTTGCCAAATGTTCACTTTTATGTTAATTAACGCCTTCCAGTTAAAATCTTAGGAAAAGAGAATGAAGAAAGAGGAATATTATTTCAGGTAAGAAATCCTATTTCCAAATTACTTGTGACAACCACCCATAACTTCCGCTCTGAACAAGAGGAATAATGCGCTGAAAGACGTGTCAGGCAGCTATGGACGATCATCAAGGTAAGATAACACAAGCGGAACATGTCGTATAACTCACAACGCAAGGATAAAATATAATATAACATATACAACAGGTAATAATAGTGAAGCAAAATTGAGCGGAATCTTAAACTTTTTCATATCACCATGAAATATCCATGCAACATTGGATTACACTATAAGAATCTATACAAAGCGCCTCACTATAAGTCACTCAGAGAATACATCAACATAGCAATGGAAAATCAACAAATAATAGGTAATACGGCACTAATACATAAGCCTCCAGCTCGGCATCACTCAGCAGCATTATCCTCATCAAGATCAACTACCTGTCACCTGGTACTTGTTCTGCCCATCCAAAACATGGATGAAAACCCAAGGTAATAAGAGGAAACGTAAAATCATGAGTCAGACAATAATCTTAATGAGTGATAAAACAACTATCTAACATCATCAATAAGTATATGAGAAATAGGTAGACCATTCAACTAATCTACCAACACCTCAGAGAAGAACCCAACCCGTCTTCCCCATATCCAACATTGATAGCCTTTACAAACAATCATAATAGGAAAACATAGCGAACATAGCAACTAGTTATCCAGCGTAGACCATCCTAATCGATATTGACATCCCCCAATCACAAGCCCTGAAGGCCTAAACCAACATCAAATAAGCACGCAAGAGATATCTCTTTTGACGTCGGACAATTTACACAAGACGATACAAGCAAAACAATCATCATCCATGACTCTGTCCATCACTGGCAATCCTGCTTTAAAACCATCGTTGATCGTATGGCTGGCGCTGATGTGCCATCCGTCAAGATACTCATATAATTGTTCCTGTCATGCCATCCGTCAAGGGCTAATGGTAACCCCAGTTCTATTCAGACTACTGCACGTCCCACCTGCATTTGCCTCTTCAAGACAACTAGGCCCATCCCATTTGCCTAGGGTACTTGACTAGTCCCACTAGTCTTTTAGGCGTCCCTATTATACCCCTGCTTTGAGCTCGCTAAAACTTACGACAATAATAATCTCTCAGCATTCATAACTCTAGTCGTCATCACCGTTGACTATCCACAAGCTCAAACCCCGTCTCGAGCAACCATTATCCACGAGTTCATAACCTTGAGTTGTCTTCATATTCGTTGCATAAAGACGATCAACGAACACACCACAACACCTCGATCATTCCTCCTTGAATTTATGTCGAAGCTACGTCCAATGTCAAGCCAAAAGTAAACATCATTTGGTCAATTATGTGATGGATCACTCATGATCCATCCATGGATCGCTCAAGATCCATCTATGGATCCCTGTAGATCCATCCTCCTAGGTCCCTGTGGATCCATCCTAAATCCATGTAGATCCAACCTCCTGGATCCCTGTAGATCCATCCTCCGAGGTCCCCGCAAATCCATCCTCTTGGGTCCTTGTAGATCTATCCTCCTGGGTCCCTGTAGATCCATCCTCCTGGATCCCTGTAGTTCCATTATCCTGGATCCCTGTAGATCCATCCTCCTGGATCCCTATAGATTCATCCTCCTCAGTCCTTGTAGATCCATCCTTTCTTGCTCAACAATCCATGCATATAATTCGTCCAAATACCCCAATTTCAACATTTTAATCATCAACACTTCATGCACTAATCAAACAACACTTGCACCACAAACAATCATCATATTAACATATAAAATTCACCAAATCATGATTAAACAATGATAAAATCAACAAAATGGATCTAAACTTGCATCAACATAGAATTAGCACATGAATTTACCGTTATAATCTTGCTAGATAAGTTCCTGTGGTGATTCGAATTGAAAATATACTTACATTGATTAGATCTAGGTGAAAACAACTTGAAATGATGAAAATAAGATCAAACAACCCTTATACTGTGCGAGCGATGCTTATCACTCACCAAATCCACAAATTAGCTTGAAAACAACTAATCTCTAATCCGGACAGCGAAGAACGATCTTCAACTCTTTCAAATTGATGTGATCTACTCTCTCTTGATGTAGATCTAGCCTTCCTTGATGTAGATCTTCAATCTTCTTATGTAGATCTAACATTTAAATGGAGGAGATATATATTTGATTGAGCCAAGAAGATCACGAGCTCAACCAAATGAGAAATGAAGAAACTAAACCATTCTCCTTGCCTCTACCCCTCTATTTATAGCCAAACAATCAGCGCACTTATGGGCCACACTAATTAGCCCTCTAATGACTAAATAGTCTGTCTAGGAATTGTGTATCACTAAAACAATGATTCCTTCCAAACCCCTGAACCAAATCTTTAATGTGCCCACTCTACAGATTTGGCAATACCATTACCTTTCCAATGAAATGGATCTTAGCACCTGATTCGATCCCTGTCAAAATTTATTCCCTATACAAATTGATAGGGGCAAAATGATCACAAATAAAATTTGTAAAAATTATGGACATATCTCACATGCCCATAACCAACATATCAAAATACGAGAATGATCCGACCCTCAGGGAATTAAATACAAATATTTTACGATCCTCCGATACGTAAAATGCGGATCGTTACATTCTCCGCCCCTCTTTAAGATTTTTGCCCCAGAAATCCCTAGTAACCAGAAACAATCTCGCATGCCTACCATCCAGAAGCAGTCGATTTTAACATCCAAACTTGCATCCATTAAGCCATGCATCCATAGCCTTAACCTTGCATGTAGAATTCTAACGAATAGTACAAGTTACAATTGTGTAAGGTGGCATGACATTAATGGGTCATACCAACGAAGAGTTTTGGATGGATCGTCTTCATACTCTCTTCCATTTCCCACGTACAATCGTCATCATCCTCACTCCATTGCACCTTGACTAGCGTAATCGTCTTCTTCCTAAGTTGTTTCGTGTCATTCCCCAAAACACGAAGCGACTTACGAGATTTTGTAACTATGGACTCGACTTCTAGGTCTTCGTACTGCTCTGGAGATACCACCACATTCGAATCATGCACACACACTTCCGTAGAATTAACACATGGAAAACATTGTGAACACTTGACATCTTCTCGGTTAACTCCAATCCATACACGAGCTTTCTAATCTACTCGACTATCATAAACGGTCCAACGAATCTTGGAGCTAACTTTCCTTTACTTCCAAATCGAACAACATTCTTCAACGGCGAACTCTTCACGAAAACCATATCGCCAACTTCGAACTCCAAATATTTTCGACGCTTATCGGCACAACTCTTCACTGTTTGAAGATCTACATCAAGGAAGGCTAGATTTACATTAAGAGAGAGTATATCACATCAAATTGAGAGAGTTGAAGATCTTTCTTCGCTGTCCAGATTAGAGATTAGTTGTTTTCAAGCTAATTTGTGGATTTAGTGAGTGATAAGCATCTCTCGTACGAATTCGATCAAGTGTATGGGTTGTTTGATTTTATTTTCATCGTTTCAAGTTGTTTTCACTTAGATCTAATTAATGTAAGTATATATTCACTTCGAATCACCATAGAATCTTATCTAGCAAGATTATAATGGTAAATTCATGTGCTAATTCTATGTTGATGCAAGTTTAGATCCATTTTGTTAATTTGATCATTGTTTAATCATGATTTCATGAATTTTATATGTTAATATGATGATTGTTTGTTGTGCAAGTGTTGTTTGATGAGTGCATGAAGTGTTGATGATTGAAATGTTGGAATTGGTTGATTTGAACACATTGGACGCATGGATTGTTCCACAAGAAAGGATAGATCGACAGGGACCCAGGAAGATGGATCTACAGGGATCTAGGAGGACGGATCTACAGGGATCTGGGAGGATGGATCTACAGGGATCAAGGAGGATGTATTTATAAGGACCGAGGAGGATGGATCTATAGGGACCCAGGAGGATGGATCTACAGGGATCCAGGAGGATGGATCTACAGGGACCTAGGAGGATGGATTTAAAGGGATCAATGGATGGATCTTGTGCAATCCATGGATGGATGATGGGCGACCCACGGATGGATCATGAGTGATCTGTGATCCATCACATAAGTGACCAAATGATACGTAGCTTCAACTTGAATTCAATAAGGAATGATCGAGGTGTTGTGAAGTGTTTGTTGCTCATCACAATGCAATGAATATGAAGATGACTCAAGGTTGTGAGCTTGTGGATAATGGTTGCTCAAGACGGGGTTTGAGTTTGTGGATAGTTGCCGGTGATGACGACTAGAGTTATGAAGACTGAGAGATTATCGTTGTCGTAACTTCTAGCGGGCTCAAAGTAGGGGTATAATAAGGACACCTAAAAGACTAGTGGGGCTAGTTGAGTACCCTGGGCACATGGGATGGGCCTAGTTGACTCGGAGAGGCAAATGTACGTGGGACGTGTAGTAGTCTGACTAGAACTGGCGTTACCATTAGCCCTTGACGAATGCCATGTCGAGGCCAGTCATATGAGTATCGTGATCATATGACTGGACCTGACGTGCCATCCGTCAAGATACTCATATGACTGGCCCCAGCTTGCCATCCGTCAAGGGATAATGGTAACCACAATTCTAGTCAGGGTACTGCATGTCCTACACATATTTGCCTCCCCGTAACAACTAGGCCTATCCCATGTTCCCAGGGTACTCGACTAGTCCCACTGGTATTTTAGGCGTCTCTACTACACCCTTGCATTGATCCTGCTGGAACGTACGAAAACGTTAATCTCTCAACCTTCATAACTCTATTCATCATCACCGACGACTGTCCACAAGCTCAAACCCCATCTTGAGCGACCAATATCCACGAGATGACAACCTTGAGTTGTCTTCATATTCATTGCATTATGATGATCAACGGACATTCACAACACCTCGATCATTCCTCCTTGAATTCACGTCGAAGCTATGTATCGTTTGGACACTTATATGATGGATCACTCATGATCCATCCATGGATTGCTCAAGATCCATCCATGGATCCCTGCAGATCCAACCTACTGGGTCCCTGTAGATCCATCCTGGATCCCTGTAGATCCATCCTCCTGGATCCCTGTAGATCATTCCTCCTAGGTACCTATAAATCCATCCACCTCGGTCCCTGTAGATCTATCCTGGATCCTTGTAGATCCATCCTCCTGGACCCTGTAGATCCATCCTCCTGGATCCCTGTAGATCCATCCTCCTAGATCCCTATAGACCCATCCTTTTGGGTCCTTGTAGATCCATCCTTTCTTGCGCAATAATCCATGCATCTAATTCCTCCAAATTAACCAATTTCAACATTTCAATCATCAGCACTTCGTGTAATCATCAAACAACACTTGCACCGCAAACAATCATTATACCAACATATAAAATTCACCAAATCATGATTAAACAATGATCAAATCAACAAAATGGATCTAAAATTGCATCAACATAGAATTAGAACATAAATTTACCATTATAATCTTTCTAGATAAGATCCTATGATGATTTGAATTGAAAATATACTTATATTGATTAGATCTAGGTGAAAACAACTTGAAATGATGAAAATAAGATCAAACAACCCATATACTTGATTGAATCCTTGCAACAGATGCTTATCACTCACAAAATCCACAATTAGCTTGAAAACAACTAGTCCCTAACCCGGACAACAAAGAACAATCTTCAAATTTCTCAATTTGATGCGATATACTCTCTCTTGATGTAGATATAGCCTTCCTTGATGTAGATCTTCAATCTTCTTATGTAGAAAGATTTTAATAGAGGAGAGATGTGTTTGATTGAGAAAGGAGGATCACGAGTCAACCAAATGAGAAATGAAGAACTAAACCATTCTTCTTGCCTCTACCCCTCTATTTATAACCAAACCAGCAACCTACTAATAAGCCTCACTAATTAGTCTGTCCAGAAATTTTATCACTAAAACAATGGTTCCTCCCAAACCGCTGAACCAAATCTTTAAAGTGACCACTCTACGGAATTGGCAACACTATTTCCTTTATAATGAAATCAATGTTAGCACCTGATCCGATCCCAGTCAAAAGTTATACTCTATACAAAACTGATAGGGGTAAATGGTCATAAATAAAATTGGTTAAAATTATGGACATGTCTCACATCCCTATAACTAACATATCAAAATACAAGAATGATCCGACCCTCAGGGAATTAAATAAAAATATTTTGTGATCCTCCAATACGTAAAATGTGGGTCCTTACATTACTCTCTTTTGCATTAATGATTTCAAATAATAGAAGGAAGGCTATACAATATTATAAGTATTTCTAAATTTTAATTAAGTCCAAAAAAAAATTATTTACAATTTTGATGAAGAAAGTGTTTAATAACTTGTAAGCTTTTATCCTTCTATTAACAAGCTATGTTTCATAAAAATCAGGTTTTCAAATTGGTAATTATAAATTCTAGTTATAATTTTGAAAACCACTGAATATGTAATCTGCTTGGTTTAATTTACTGAATCATTCTTTATATCGGGATATTTCCAAAAGAACTACCATTTGATGAAAGTAAAATAAAATAGAGAGACAGGTTAATCACTAAGGGTGTCTCGTAACAAATAATTTTCAAGAAAACAAATTTAATTGTTAATTTAGGTTAGTTTTGTGATCTTGAACCAGGAGTTGATTTTGATTATATAGTAGCGAATGAGACTAATCTACATGATCAAACTAATGATATAGAGTTGTCGGTAATTTCTGAATTAAGACTGTGATATTTTTACTTATTATTTTGCTTGCCATGTTTGTTAATAAAAATAGTTGATGTTTAACAAACACATACTTTTCTGAAAATTATGGTAAGCTGAAAGGCTATACTCACTCTTTACATTGAGTTTTCAAAAATTAGTTATGATTAAGAGTTTTACTGACATTGTTCCAGCTCGAGCCATCATTTTATAAATAGCACTGGGCAATGGGATTCCCAGAACCGGCTTTAACACTTACAAAATGTTGAAGTACATATGTTAGGAAGTAGCGCCGTAACAGCTATTAATTATATCCATATGCAACATAAAACAGAAGACAACAATAAAAACACATGAACTTGTAGGTAGCAATTTCAAAGGAATTATAGCAACATTCAATTCCAGATAGCACAAAAGGTTAAGCAAAGCAACCTGAATTTCCTACTTGGCCCAAAAAGGAAGCCAATTATTTCCATGAAGATCATCATCAAACTTAAGAGGCCATATGTTGCAGCGAACAAAGCTTACAAGATTGAGAGAAATCACAATGCACTAACCCATGACCAACATAGGAACTGTTGAATTTCAAGTGATGAATGAAATTTACATTAGTTTCACATTACCAAATTTAAGACAAGATTCATGTTGATATACCAAATTTTCAATCTTTATATCGACCTTTAGAGTCAGGTACTTTTGTGCGAGGGGGATGACATATATCTCATGACTAAAATACGTGCTCACCATTCGTTCGTTCCTCTACCGAACCAAATTTAGGTATAGTGTAATGTCTTATTTTTGCAAAAAAGCATTTTTTGTAGTATTTCTAAAGAGATACATATGTTTTTGTGCTACTGTCCACCAAAATTTGATTTTTGTAGTATTCCTGCTACCGTTTGTTCGTTTGGATGTACCTAGACATTCTACATCATAAAAATTTGATCTTTTTTTCTATTTTGGATGATTGTGGGTGCTTAGATTGATTTGATTTTAGGCTTGATCTGTTTTGCGTTTAAGTCGGTTTCATCTGTTTTACATTTCTTGAATTGTTCTTCATGCAACAAGAAACAGAAATGGATCAAGTATCAAATCGATGTGTTACTTACAACAAGCTTGATCCTTTTAAAGGAGAAGGTGCTAATTTTTAGACATGGCAGAGTCATATGCTATTCTATCTCACTACACTTGGTGTGCAGGGTTATCTCAAGGAGGAAGAATCAGTGCATACACCACACGAAACCATGGGGATGCAGCATAGCAACAAAAAAAAAAATCAAATTATAGATGAAACCGAGATACTTCAAATTCCGTTGATCGAGATGATGTCGGAAATTGACACAGCAATAGCAACACAAATAGAAATTAACGATGAAATTGAGATAAATCCCAATTCCGTTGATCTCGATGATACCGTAATGGAACTTCAAATTCGTTGATCTCGATGATTTCAAGATGAATTAAGATAACACCAACTTTCCATTGATCGAGATAATGTCGGAAATCTTAGTCTTCTAAATCGTTGATTCATAATAGAATGCCAAAATTTGGGATGAAACAGTTGGAACTTCTAACAATGGCGAATGCCAAATTTGATTACAGAATTAACTATCTTGTTTCATGGTTACACCTGCCTATTTATGGTGTACTGTGACCGACACCGATACAGGTACACCAAAACCGACACAAACATACAAGATACATGAAACCAAAACAAAAGTATGGAAATAACAGTAACACCGAAATAGAAATAGAAAATGCAAAGAAGTCCACTTAAACTAGCAATGACACCTCTTTAGTCGAAACCGAAGCTTGAGCCGAAATAGATTATCACTACTGGAGTTGAAATAGCACACCAATGAAACAGAGTACTATCGATACATATACCAGAAAAGAAGTAATACCAATGTAGCGATACCGATGTCGATACCAAGTGAAATGAAACATAAAACTAACACAACTTCGATATCTAAGCATGTAGTATCGATACCACTTGGTCCTGTGCTGCATCATCCTCTCCTAGATCAAAAGAATTCCCCGACAAATTCACAACAATCTCTTCAATAAATCACTCTCGTAGTACGATAACAAGTGTTTGACATCAGAAACATCAGCAGTGCGAATATGACTTGGTAGCCTCAAATGATAAGTGCTGGGTTGATCTTTTTAATATTCCAAAGGGCCAATCTTTTTGGCAGCTAATTTGTTATTTTTACTAGTAGGAAATTGATCTTTTATCAGCAAAGCCCACACAAAATCGCCTTCCTGAAACTCTACATGTCTTCACTTTGAATCTGCAGTTTGTTTGTACTTGTGATTTGCTTCAACCAATCGTTCCTGCAACGCACGATGGAGCTCCTGTAACCCTGAGACAAGACAATGGCTTTTTCTTGCATTTTATCTTGTCATAGCAATGGAGTTAAATCTAAAGGCCCTTTTGGAGTGATTGAATGTACAATCTTTAAAGGGCTGAATCCGGTACTGCGATTGACAACATGGTTATGAGTAAATTCATCCTGGCACAATTTCGCATCCGAACTTTTCAAATTGTCACTAACGAGGCTCTTTAATGAATACCCAATGATTTATTCACCACCTCTGTTTTTCCTTCTGTTTGCAGATGATACACACTAATAAACTTCAATTTCGTACCCACCACCTTCCATAAGATAACCTAAAAATGACTCAAGAACCGAGTATCACAATCTGAAACAATTGAATTTGGTTATCCATAAAGGCGATATATCTCCAAAAAGTATAGTTGTGCCACATTCTGTAACAACCCGGAATTTCAGAACCAATTTAAAATTTTAATTTAACATATTTTAATGGATTTTGAATATGAATTGGTTATTTTTTCTTGATAAAATTAGAGAATAAATTTAAAATAAGTTTTTATATTATATTTGACGTGAAACCGGGTTAATAAAATATTTAAATCCATTTATAAGCTTTAAATTTGAATATCGATATTTTAAAGCTATATCGATCGCTTATAAAAAGACCGTTTTCAGACAGTCTCAGAATTCGACAAAACCACTTTTGTTGGATCTGGAATGTCGAAATATATCGGGATTTAAATTTTCAAGTTCAACGGAGTTCGTATGTAGAAGAACGACCTATGAACGTACATTGAAAATTCAGTTTGAATTCAAATTTAACTCAAAATAATGCCATTTTTTAAACGATCTCCAAATTCAACGTCGTTAGATTCATTGGAACCGCAATTCCGTAATGTAGAGAGATTCCAAATTTCGTAATATTTGGAGTTAACGTGTGGCCGTGAGACTGAAACGAAGTTTGGATGTAGTAATAAATACATCTTCAATTTTGGTCATTCGATGAATAGTGTTGAGCCAATAAAAATTAGTCACCTAGGAACCTCTTTTTTCCACATGGTTATCTCTCCTTACTTGGTGCCTACATGAGAGGATTGGGGGTAATTAATCTTAATTAATGCTAAGTTATCATTCACTTTTGCAAAGAAAGAATTAGAGCTTAGAAACTTAAAAATGGAAACCCCATTCCTCCCTTTGCTTCCTCCCACCGCCGTCTAGATAGGCCCACTCCAGTTGCTCCACCACCTACCACGTCAGCGCCTCCCGCTCCCTCCCCCACGTCGGCCGACAGCAACCTCCCCCTTCCTCTCTCCTATTTTATTCTTCAAATTGCTTCAAAACATGGAAAGGAGCTTCATCTTAGTGTTGCTACCTCTCATACTACCCTTAGCTACTCTTTGGAGAACCCAACAAGCCATATGGTACTTCGTGGACCTCGCCAAATCCTTCCCCTTAGCTAGAAAGCAAAGAGCTTAGTTTCCAGGGGCTCATTCCATCTAAGACCATCACTTTCTTGCTCCATTCACTAATTAGAATGCGTACACAGCTTGCCGCAAAGTTCAAAACCATTTCGAGCTAAAAAGGTGACATTTTTAAGTGGTAGCAAGCACCGTAAAGTCTGACATTGCAATGCGTTGTTATCTGATGGCTAGGGTGAAAGATTCTCACTTTAATTAGTGTATTTAAGTAGCTTAATCAAATAAGAAAAGTAAATTAGTTAATCGTTTTATGTTAAGAATTAATGTGAAAAAGTTAAGTGAATTGCAAGTTAGAAAACAGTTTATGTCACAATTAGCGCGACATTAAAATATTTCATACAGTTATTTATTTTTATAATTGGAAACATATTAATGGCCTTTGTGGATTTTTATTTGTTACTTGCGATATCCCTTGAGTTCAACACATGAGCTATTCACCAAGTTTATTTGTTATTGGAAGCATTATTTACATATACGACACTCGTATTTCAAACAATGTGGATGGACACTTTGTGGCGCCTTAAATGGAAACGGATGATTATTTATGTTATGATTTGAATGTGAATTTGAAATAATTAACATGTTGAAAACAATGTTTAATTATTTATGGTAGTTCGAATTTGATTAAAAATCCATTTACAAGTCGAATGGCTTATTTTTGTTCACCTATTTAAAAAATATCGATTAGATGAAATAAATAATTTTATAAATAATTATTTATTGGTTGAAAACCCCACATGGGTATTGGAAGAATATTTGATTTACATTAATCCCAGGTGTTTAGATTGAATGTTAATCGATTGATTGACAGACCAATATAAGCATGAAATATTTATTTAAGGCTTATATGGATGTAAGTGCACTTTGGATGCGAATTGGATGTTTAATAGTTGTCCGCAACTGTTGTTGGATGTATTGGGTTCGTATGAATGGAATTGCATGATATTTGGTAGAATTTTATTTCAATTCAGAAAAAAGATGAATATTTTAATAAGATAAAATATGGAGTGAAAACCAAAATTAAATTTCGATGTCTGATTTTGGATGGACACGTTTATATCGAAATATAGATGAATACTCGCAATATAGTAAATGATTTCGAAGTATTTTTGACATGTTTATGACTTGTTAAAGTATTTGAATTTTAAATGAATAGTAACTTTTCAAAGTAAAGTTCGGTTAGGATATATAGCAAACGTTTGAGGAGAAGTTTTCTTTCAAAAAAATTTCATTTATTTTTATTATGACTATCATGAAAATTTGAACATAAGTCGACAATTTTTCAAAAATAATATTATTTTATTCATTTGAATAGGTTTTAAATTGACCAAACTAAGAGATATTCAAATTTGAAGCTAAACGACTAAAACGAATTTTCTAAAGTAATTATATAAATTTTATATAATTAAATAAGGAATTTTAGAAACATTTCAATTTATTTAAAATTAATAAATCGATTTGGGCGTGAACAGAACACGTCGCGCAGCGAAAGTTCGCGAACGTTAACCCGTAACTTCGAACTGATGTTGCGGGGGAGCCGACTGTCAAATTCTCCTAAAACCAGAACTGTTGGCTTCATATCAAAAAGATCTTTCCAATGAACATAAGTGATTTGAATTTGAATGGTTAAATCTTAAATTATGCTCAAATCAGTTTTGAAAAAGGTCGTAATGGATGCAGTTCGGTGGCCGATATTGGAAACCTACTATGAGGGCCTTAATAAAATTATTAAAAATATAAATAAATTATGATAAATCATAACAAATGATGTATAAAGAGTTTGGGGAAAATATTCCATGATTTGAAAGGTAATATTATTTTTATCAAAATTTGCTATTTTGCAACCATGGAAAAATTTAATTTTTGAATGTAGTAAATTGATTTGAGGTTCATTGTGAATGGTATCTTAATTAATACCGTTATTGAACCCACCTATGTAAGGGATAAATCTTTTAAATAAGATTTAATGAATTTTCCAATTTTTTTAATAGAATTGGAATTGTATGGGATTCAATTAATAATAATTGAAATGAGCTTCAATATAGGAGGGCCTTTACTATGGATGTAATTTAAAAAGGCTTCGTTGTTATTCCCCTTATAGTATTAGTCTGATACAGCAATTTATATCGATTATGAATTAAATCGGATTTTTGTGAAGACTCCATATTGAATGGAAAATGATATTTTGGGTTTATAGTGAATAATGCTTTTAAATGACAATTGTTCTTTAACCCAATTAAGACGAGATTAATTTTTAAAATTTGGATGATCATTAAAATATGATTTTTGAGATTAAAAGAATTTTTCTTTTGATAAAATTAATGAGAACCTTTTTCTAAGGGTAATGAATATTTAAATAAAAGAATTGTTAGCCTGCTTTGTGACTAGGCTACCCAAAGCAAAGGACTTAAATATGAATATGCATTGATCGACAATCGCTCAGATGACGTGGAGGAATATGGAAAAAACCTGGATTTTGACATTTGTGGAGACCGGCTCACCCCCTACCGGCACACCCCCCCGGGGGTCAGTTCGTGATCCCCCCCCAGGATCTGTTCGTGATACACCCTGGGGTCGGTTCGTGATGCCCCACGAGGGTCGGTTCATGATGCCCCCCGGGATCGGGTCATTCACCCCCTACCTGACCTGCTCGGAGCTCCAACTGCTGCATACAACATAACCTATTCTTTAGGCTACAAACTCGCTCCACTCACTCCTACATTCAAGGGTTGAACTCTACATGTTCTCCACTCTCTCATGACCAATTTCGAAGCTCGCTAGGTGCGCGCCACGTGGCACCCTATCCATGGCTCTCCAACGTCTATAAATATAGGAAGATATGGCCATTTCAAGGACTTTTGGCAGTTGTCTTCTTCATGGCTTCTATGACCGAATTCCTCTACTGAAAATGATCAACTTCTTCAATAAACTCAATAGATTCAATGAAGTTAGAGAGAATTCATTGAATTTTAGTGATTGAGTAATTATATTCACTGTAATTGTAATCTATGAATGAAATGATAAAATATGAAGTTGACGTAGGCTCGTTAACGCCGAACCACTATAATTCTTGTGTGCTGATTGATTTTTCTTGCTTTTAGTTTACAATTCCTCATTTTTCTCTGCAAAACATGATCAATTGGGTGTTAAAACCATTTTTTGTTCTAACATTTTGGTGCTTTCACCGAGAAATAAAGATTTTCATCATATAAGGATTCTCCTCTACTATTGGATCGCCTAGTCCGATGAGGAAATCCTATGAATTCTATGTTGATTTTTCAATCATGGAGATCGTCAAATGTGACGGAACCTCCACGCCATTTAGCATCAATAAATAAAATCCAAGAGTCGATCATCAAGTGTGTACTCCGCCCGTCAGATGTGATGAATCGTTGCTGTGTTGGCTGAGGAAATCGAATCGCAGAACCCAGATCGTGGAAATAGGATTGTGAATGTTGGATCGCAGGGAGATATGAACCACAACCCTGAAGATGACAGCGACCTGGAGATACGCTTGACTCGAGAGCGGCTCGGGTGGTTTGATCGTGACTCGACCTGGAAATGATGACGTGACCCGACCTGCTGGCACGTTCAACTCAACACCTGGTTCATGTCCGACCCCCGACCCCAAGAGAGGTCCGACTCATGACCCACTACCTGATGACGTTTACAAAACACGACCTATGAGGGTACAATTGAATCACGACCCGTTCGGCTCACGAAGATACATTGAAACCACGATCCGAAGGGATGTGCGAGCCACATAACAATCACGATCCGAAGAGATATGCACAAACCATGATCCAGAAAAACCATGGTGAACATAGATCGTGACTCAACCCGAAAAAGTGACAGTTTTTGGAAAAAAATGCATTTTTCTGATCATTTCAAAGAAGGCTCCGTCGTCCGAAATCGAAAAAATCGTGCGGTGACATTTTCATCCTAACTGACTAGGTCGATCGCCACGAGACTGTGGGGCCTCAGACCCCCACCAGCTCTACGCCCGAACCCGCTGACAGCTCGCCTTCGGCTCGGAGTACGTTTTGGCCTACAATTATCACCAACGCTTATCAACCGAGATTCGGTAGACAGTCTAAGGATATCGATAACAAATTAGCAATGACTGGGATTCTTCCTGGAGTCATAACACCTATTTACTGATGTTATTCAATGTGAGGAGATATTGAATTTTTTTGGCATGCTAGTTGTGACACCCACAAGATTCGAACCCCCGACCTCCGGAAAGCAACACCATGTGCTAACACCTGTGCTAAAAGATCTTTGTGTTAGCTTTTCGAGAGTGGTGTTACAGACTACCCCCCTTAAAGAGCCCAACGTCCTTGTTGGCTCATATCACTCACCACCCAGGCGTTGTGCATGTAACCCACATCAGTAGCACACCGACCAACATCCGTAGCATTACACACACAATTCCGGCTGGGTATAGGCTCTGATACCAATGTGACACCCACGGGACTTGAACCCCCGACCTCCCGGAAAGCAACACCACGCACTAACCACTGTGCTAAAAGATCTTTGTGTTAGCTTTTCAAGAGGGGTGTTACACTGGTTATGATAGTATACGAGATAATGATTGTCTCATAGCAGCCTCCTCTTCTGGAGCTTCGATGGTGTATAGATTTCACCAATGCAACTGATGACTACTCCCGAACGAGTAGTGATCACCTGATTTATGCGAATTAGACCAGTCCAGTCGCCGGGTTCCAAATGACAGTTATATGAAGTTATTCAGGCGCTATTCCGAAGGTAGTTCATATGATCCTAGCGATCATGATTCTTAATGTTGGGATATCAGAAAGACAACTGAGGATCCTAGCACTACGAACCTACACCTCACTTGAATGATGTGGTGAAAGACATATGTCCTGTGGTTCACTCCATGAATAACTTAGCTAACCTTTGCAATGCCTATTTTCTTTCAACTGTATCGTGGGATATTGATTGCCATTGAATAAGATTTAGATCAACATATTTTGGTACCCAGATTTAGGTATCAGTTGAACCACTATAGGCCATGATTGGACCTAGGGATCCTTGCCCGGATGATAGCAACATTGACTGCTCACCAGCCACCAAATGACCTCGGTCAAGAGATGAGAACTCGAGATCAATGCAAATATGAATCAACATTAGCTCCTTACTTCATACAATAGTTGTGATAGAATGTATGAACAATACTTGAAGCCTTGCAAGCCATGCTGTTGCATTTAAGCTTATCTGATCAAGGTCTCGACGGACCAGCTCTAGCAGAATTTAGAGCTTACATAGCACCTTGGTGTCTACTGCTAAATATCCTGACTGAAGTTGGAGTGGGAATAGTTTGGACAACCAAGTTACTAGAGGAACTTGCTATTTGGTTGAATGAAATATGTTATGCAACAGAGATGGCGTAGAGTCAAACAACGCTTCCCCTCCCGATGAGATGGAGTGTGAAGGAGGCATGGGCTTAGCAAGCAAGGAAGAGGTCACAGGAAGAGTTGCTCGATGATTTACCCAAAGATATAGATCGCTGAGAGGATGAAGATTCAGGATGCAAGAGGGCGACATCTAACAAAGCAACTACCCAAAGGTGGAAAAGCTCGCTTATATCTTGTTGATTGCTTCGAGAAAACTCCGCCACTGTTTCCAAGTTCATCTGATTGTGATACACAGTGATTAGCACTACGACAAGTCCTGCAGCGACCTCAGGCATCTGGGAGATTACTTGAACGGATCATCGAGCTTAGCCAGTTTGATCTCAATTCCCTCCTAAAGAAGTCCATACGAGGTAAACATTAGCCGAATCGATCGATAAGTTTACCATTCCTGAAGAGGATGTGTTAGATGAAGAAGATGACCCCTCAAAATGAAAGATGAAAACAAGCACCCGAAAGCTGTAATCAAGCAGTGCAAAGAATGATCTACTGTCCGACGCATGTGTTTTATTAATAACTCCTAAAGGACGGTCAATTTACTATGCCTTACGATTGGAATTTTCCTCTACTAACAAAAATTTCGAATACGACACCCTGATTGTCGGTTTGAAACTTGCAATGGAGTTAGGAGTAGCGGCATTGAACATCTTTTGTGACTCTGAGATTATTGTTTGCCAAATTCGATGGGAATTCCAAATGAAGAGACGACGACTCGTAGCTTACCTAGAACATATGGAAGAGTTGTTGGATGGATGGGAACATTACAACATGTCTCGTATTCCGCACATAGAAAATTAGAAGGCAGATAATATGGCCAAATTAGAGAGTTCCGATAATCCGGAATAGATGGAGATGATCCTAACTGAGACACTCAAAGCTACGGGCATTGATCAGATGGAAGTTGATCCAGTATTGGAGACCAAAGCTGGGAGAGAGTCATGGAAAACCTCCATAAGAAACTTCCTGCAGCACGGAATGCTTCCGGCAAGGAGAAGTGAATGACATACCATCGTTCGTTATGCCTCAAGATATGACATGCAAGGCGACATTGCTTGTCTTCCTTGGAAGATTACCCTAAGGCAGACACCAACGAGTCCCGTTGCTGAATTCGCCTCCCTAAGTTATTCGATGAAATCACTAATCAACTTCCTGCTTGATGGGAGATATATGTGAAAGGAACTTATAATGTACGACGTTTTGGAGTTTGAAAGCAAAGATAAGCAATTTCACTCCTTTCATCGACTATCGGCCTAGTAACTCATCCCCCAAATACTGGGGGAAATTGGAGATTCGAGCGTGGACTGCTCGTGATTGCATCATCCAATCCAAAGCTGATACATCATAAGCTTGCGTAACCGACAACCTTAGTTTTACCCAAAGATTGGCGAGCTAAAGGTTTAAAACACTATGCTGATTGGTTGTCTACGGACCAACCCTAGTCCCCGACGTAGGATCGAAGGCATATCGGCAAATTTATCAGATATGACTATCCCCCTAGCAGCCATATCCTATTTCCTACCACGGAAATTGCAAGAGTTTAAATAAGCATGGATCCATAGTTCTCTCACCAAATACCGCCCTAGCACTAATGTAATGATGTGCTACCATTAGCTGTGTAGACGTAACTACCTGACACTCAATCCTTGCTCTTTCCTTAAGGTCAAGAAGGCGATTCAAAGGAGATGCAACCTCGTCATTCACTTACAATATCTACCTAACCGCCTTTGACATTTCAAGACCCCGATCTAGATCTATTTATTTTTAGGACTATTGCTCCTAAATTATTTGAAAAGACATTCATCATCAGCTTAAGATTTTGGCAGCCATCCCCTAGAAGAGACATGACAAGGCAAAATGGACTTGCAAAGAACCTACAACGCTATTTTTGTTCTGAATGATATTTGTTCCTTTAACAGGATTATTCTTTAACCATGACCCTTATATTTGCATGCTTTATGAGTTATTGATGTAACTAACTCAGATGAATTAATATGTGGATGGTGTAGGTACCCCGTATTTGATACCGACTAGACTTCTAACACCCGCATATAGCGTTATGGAATAAAACCATAACGAGCTCGACTGAACCGCTCGTCTACAAAGCCATGCCCTTTTTCTATAGAGAGTTGTATAGCTCAAGGTGGATCCGAGATGACCATCCACTCCTTGGCTCACACGTTGTAGGCCTCAAGACAATTGTGCATTGATCTTTGCATTGTAAGGTCGAAATCCGACGTAGTTCGACCGTTTAACGGCTCGATCCCATGCTTGATGCCACCAGATTACATAAATCCAAATAAAGGAGGTACCCAAAGATCGGTGCCAACCACTCCTCCCATAGATCGATCGAAGGAATGCAGAGCCTTGGCAAACGTTTTCCGACTGTTTGCCCGATTAACTCTAATCCTCAAAGCATGGATAGAAGTATAAACCTAGGACATGTGTGATGGGCGTGCCATGATTAAAGACCACTCGATCCGTGACTCTAACTCACATGACTTGAGAGAAAGTATAAAAGATGATATCACGTCGTCCGACCAAACTCAATCCCATAAGTCGACGAGATGAGAGAGACTTGATTATTTCAAACAACCACCTCTATCCATGAATCATAGATTATGAGGTAGCGCCTCGGTGAGTGTGATCCGATCGCTTGCCCGAAAAGCTCCATCCGCCAGAGTGAAGCGTGAAGTATGGGCTACAATCGAGTTCGAGAACAACACTCGAGACGACAGAATCCCGCTCTTTGAACTAGAATGTAGAAATAACGCCGAGGCGAATGACACGAGAAGATAACGTCCACAAGGCATGAAGGTGCACCACGACTGAAAGACCGCCTTGATTCCACTCTACCCTTGGTATTCGACGGGAGAGTATAAAGGTGCCAGGATCTGTATGCTACAAATAAACTCCTACCCTACTGAAGGATTAGGGGGCAGACTGAAAGCTGAGTTCGAACTCTATCTTGGGCATACGACACGAGAGTATAAAGACATTGCGATAAAATGCCATGAAAGGGCTCCTACTCCGCTGCAGGATCAGGGGCAAGAATGAAAGCTAAGCCCGAACCCCTCATTTTTGGATATGGAGGCAATGCACTATCGATCCTAATCAATTCCAAACAAGCTCTGGCCAGGCACTATGTTCACGATTTATTGGGGGCATACACATACATCACACCCCTATAATGGCTGTAATGTCACATGCTACTTATTTGCAGAAATTTTGATTTGCTGGGACGCCACACTGAAACCCTTGTCTAATTTGTGATGTGATTTATTGCTTACTACTTAGCGTAGTAATGCTCTGACTACAAATATATTCGATTGAAATAGGTAACAATCTTGCAAATGTATGATATTGCAGGAATACCACTTTGTTTACTAAATGCAGATTTACAACGGGTAACTGGTCAAGAACGCGAGATCAGAACTCGCAATAAAAACAACAGACCAGTAGAAAACAAATAAAGGGCCACGTCCAGAAGGCTGACACTAATGCCTAATGCTAAGCTTCCTATGTGACTCAAGGCAACGATTGAAAAGGATAAGGGTGAGTTATTCAATGACATGCCACGTGACTTAATACTCGTAGTTGGGAAGGACCCGACGAATCCATTGGATTCTTGTATTTCCACTCAGCTTTAATACGATCTTGAGCTATCGTCAATTTTCTGGCCTTAATATGATTCGATGCGATCATGAAGATCAGGATTTCTATGGATTGAAGATTTCTCGAACTATCCAGAACACGCCTTCCTCCGTCTAAATTTGAAAAGGGTGTGATCTGATCAACGTCTGTCTTATACCGTTACCCTCGGACTGGGGGCATAACTATTGAAAATATTTACAAATGGAATAGCTTATATGCTTGTATTTAACTTGTGCTGTGATCTTGACAGGCCCCTTGAGGACCATGAAAAAGATGCAAAGAGAACATCCATTTGTTGGTCCCAACCTACTTCCATACTGGAAAGTTCAGATAAGGTTGGACATATCCCATGCAATAATATGATGTGACACAACTAGCTTGTCTCCGACCTTTCCCTCAACGCAGGAGGCAAGCGGGAATACTTGAAATGATCAAGATCTAACCTTTGGACGTCTGATGTCGATCCTTAGAACATGGACATGAGACAAGAGATTAGTATAGGCTGAGTACCAACCAATCGATTCGCACCCAACTTCGACTCATAGGGAAATGAGGGAATATGAATCCATAGAAGATGGGGTTTCAAAGTCTGCTACTCAGAAAAAACCCCTGTGGTTGGAGGGCATGGGATACGAGCCTCAACCAGCAAGGTTCAACTACCCGATGCCTCTGTTCAGAGTTGAATGACAAAAGCCTGATTGACGACTAGTGCACATACGGAACCTAGAAGTTCGAGGCCGACGTTCACCGATCTTATGACTTCACACTGGGGGCACCAGTGCTAAATCGGAAAGTGAAAGCAATAATCATCATCTTGCTGGAAATGGTATAATCAAAGTTTAAGCAGTGACGAACTTGGCTTGGTCAGGTAGCAATCACCAGCTCAGGTTGAGCATGAACCGATCAGCAGCAACATGCGTATTAGATTCAAAACATTGGGGATGGAAACGTGGGCAATGGAACAGCTACCTGCAACGTCCTAGGTGAGGTTGCAAGATTCACAACAGACTCAGGTCATGCACGACCAACCTCAACTCCAAGCTAGAACGCAACAATTCTAAGAATAGGGTTCTGGCCGGATCGAATGATTTGAACCTGCATCTCTTACCCGATGCAGCGATGGGAAGTATAAAGGTTTAAAGATTGGATGTCCGATTGACTTGACTCAACCCCCACTGACCCTGAGGGCATAAGCATTGACTTCGCTTGTCCTGCAATGGCACCGAGAGCACAAGCATCAATTCGTAGACTAACTTTGAAGATGACCCTGGCTTGAAGCAAGGTTTAAATCATATGTACTATATCTTTGGAGCTTTACATGATTGGTCCTGCCTGTTCAAATAAGTTAGCTTATAGGTCAAATGTTACTTCAAAGTCTCAAGTCACAATTACATCGAAGGGAAGAGCGATTGTGGATTCCTTTAAATCACGATCCAGATTGATCACAGCTTTCAGATTCCTTATTGTTATGGTTCAATGCGAGGTTAAGGTCTTGGATTAATATCAAGATAGTCCAAACTCGAGTACAAATGGTAGATTCTTATGTTGAATCAAATGTGCTTTGTCCCAACCGTCCAGATGCCAGCTCAGATCCCGAAGATTCTTGAACTACCCAATGATTTAGATGACTACTTCATACATTGACTCATATGTAAAAGAAAGTATGACCCGACAATGTGCTTGATTTGCGTAGAATGATGATGTTGTTTGACAACGACCTACATGTGTAGAATCACGCTTGGGAGCCAACGATCTAGCATGATTTTTTGATGAATGAATTAGCCCTCTTGATTCGACGAGGTTTATACGATTACTTGATCATCTCGAATACTCCTTTCATAGAATTTGGCCTGGCTAGCTCCCATGGAAGCTGTACAACAATTGGATAAATCCTTCTCAAAGATATATGACAATCTAGAAAGATTTAGCTTAGCATATTCAGAACACATCTCATCTACGATAAGATGTACTTTGGGGGGCAAAATGTTAGTCTGCTTTGTGACCAGGCTACCCAAAGCAAAGGACTTAAATATGAATATGCATTGATTAGCGATTGCTCAGATGAAGTGGAGGAATATGTAAAAACCTGGATTTTGGCATTTGTGAAGACCGACTCCCCCCGGTCGGTTCGTGATACCCCCTTGGGGTAAGTTTGTGATACCCCTTTGGGGTCGGTTTTTCCTTGGGGGTCGGTTCGTGATGCCCCCGGGATCGAGTCATCACCTGGCGGTTCACCCCCTAGCTGACCTCCTCGGAGCTGTAACTGCTGCACACAACATGACCTATTCTTTAGGATACAAACTCGCTCCACTCATTCCTACATTCAAGGGCCGAACTCCACATGTTATCCACTCTCTCATGGCTAATTTCGAAGCCCACTAGATGCACGCCACGTGGCACCCAATCCACGGCCCTCCAACGTCTATAAATATACGAAGATATCGCCATTTTAAAGGACTTTTGGTAGTTGTCTTTTTCATGGCTTCTATAGCCGAATTCCTCTACTGAAAATGACCAACTTCTTCAATAAATTCAATAGATTCAATGAAGTCAGAGAGAATTATTCATTGAATTTGAGTGATTGAGTAATTATATTCACTGTAATTGTAATCTATGAATGAAATGAGAAAATATGAAGTGAACGTAGGCTCGTTAACGCCTAACCACTATAAATCTCATGTGTTGATTGATTTTTCTTGCTTTTAGTTTGTGATTCCTCATTATTCTCTATAAAACATGATTAATTGGGTGTTAGGACCATTTTTTGTTCTAACAAGAATATTTTGGATTGGAATGAATCGAGTGTTATCTTTGTGAATTTCGCACGTGATTATAAAGATATGCAAGTTATTCGGAAAGACCGAGTTCAACACATTCTGAATAATGATTACAACGATTACTAGACAAAGATGAAGATGGTGGTTGAAGACCAGAGATCTTCACATTGTTTAGGCTATTGCTGATGTCTTGATTAGGCCGTACACCCAAGACAAGGCAATAGGTGGTGGTAGTCTAAAACGTACTTGGAAATCGACCGAATATGCAAGGGATTCTTTCCTTTATTGGACATATGGGATGAGGAATAAGGTGCCTCCAGTTTCGTTTAGACCCAGAATAGACTTGAAAATGGATGGTATTTCTGACATTGTACTTCACACTATATTTGTTGATCTCTGCTAGATACGTATCTGTTTGGTTGCGAAGAATTTATTCTCTTTCTTAACACCCTTCTCTGAGACGTACGAGCTTAGAGGTTATATATTGGTGGAAATCAATGGTATGGTATGGATTGACAATGTGGCATGCTAAGATGCAATGATCAAGGATTTTATTGAAAAGCAAAGTCTTGTGGATGATGATCAAAGCACGGATTTAATATAGCGCAACTTTGTGTATAAAGTTAAATCGCGAGCCTCATACCCCATTACGAGTAAAAAAATGGGATTAGTGACTACAGGGAGTGCATGTGTTTCTTTCTAGTTAGAGGTGATGTCATGGTATGGAGCCCATACATTTTACTTATATGGATGATGGATGCGAGGGCCCTTTGATATGATTGGTCGACATACTGACCAGTGATAGGTCCGACAGGATCGAGAAACGTATTGTTCAGGAATAACAAATCCACAAAAGTAAGAGTGGGACGACCCTAAAGATCCAAGGGTTACTAAGCGTGTGATCCTAAGGCATGTGCTAGAGTGTCTCGAAACCGATGAGGAAGATCCTTTGCCTCGACTCATAGATGGAATCCAATTTCTAATACATGACATTTTGGTTTTAGTTGTAAACCTATATAGTGACATAATATATGGTACCTATGTCGTCTATGATTGATACATTTATATTCGAAGTAGTCTTCTATACTATGCACTTATAGTAATATCAAAATTATCTGTTTTAAAGCGTACCAAGCATATTTGGCTATTATAAGGTAAAACTCTATCCTCCAGCTTGTGTTGCATTGTATGATAGGACCAGAGTTTTATAATAGCTTCATTTTTCCAAAAAGCATTGCGTTCTTTATCATTTATTTCAGGTTTGGGTATTTGTGACACCCCACGTCCGTTAATGTCACTAACAAAGGGAATGCATTAAGTTTCGTGAAGTGTTATAGGTAAACAGACACATAATTTTACAAGACAGACATAAATAAGATAGCAGCGAAAATTTAAATTTTTATTTCAAACACAAATCATATAGCGTGGTTCGAAATACCATGAGTCTCAAAAACCAAAAGTACATAGATACTTAAAAGAAAACATAATTCCCCAAATAAAAGAGACAAAGCCATAGGAGAGATAAAAACTTGAGCCATACTTCAAAAGCAGCTATAACAAGATGATATCTGAGTCCTGACTAAGCATGAGTGTCTAATCCCTGAGAACTTGGGGGGAGAAAGAAGGAGAAACAAGAGGGTCAGACATAAAGTCTGGCGAGCCTAGTGACTTTTAGCAAGTAAATAAATAAAAGGAACATGACAGGTATATAAAGTGGATAAGAGAGATCACTACATAAATGGCAGGTGTGACAAAGTAGACCAGATAAGGTGTATACGCTTCTCTAATGATTACTATGCACTATTACTAGTACAACCAGAATGAGATGATCCCTTCTACTATAAGGCAAGAGACTTAGGGAACACGTGCAAATGTACCCTAACCACTATCCTAATCGATCAGCTCCCCATTCCGTAGATACCCTGCGCTGGCCCTACGGTAGGAGGTATCATTTCCTAAAGTGGCAACCCTTCATTTCCCAAGATGTGCACAACCATATCTACTGGTGTCATGGTCGTCTTATCCCCCCCTGCCCGGCTCATGCACGCATATGGCCTGGTTGGTTTGCACCGCCCATACCATCTTCCATGTTTGGATCTCTTACAATTAGTCAGTAAGCGTGTCCCCTCTCCGCCTAGTACGGAGTACTTTTATTTGATACCTACTTTGGGTTACTGAATGAAATGAGTCCCACACAATATGATACAAGCTCTCCCCTTTGTCTTGTATCCCCCACTAGGTTTTCACTGACTATGTATACCATTAGGTATCTTTAATTACATAGCCCTATACCAGTTATGCTTACCCTAAAAGGTGTCTATAATTACATAACTCTGTTATTTCCTCCGGTTATGTATACCACTAGGTGTCTTTAATTACATAACCTTATCGGGTTAAGATGTGGGCCTATATGTAAATATTACCCACCCCCACCAGATTTGCTTAACCCGTCCACTATCCAATCAATTTACTTAACCCTAACTTTAGTTCACAATCATACAACCCCTATGGATTAGATTTGGCTAAGTAGTCCAATTCATTACCATGTCCATTTATCGTTCATAATGGGCTAGACCTCCCACATTAGGCCTACAACGTGTGGATGCTGGATATGCCGGTCGGGTCCTGGTAGACTTATTCCATAGTTGGGCCTAACCTCGTGTCATATCCCAATTCGTATTTGCGTACTTAGACCTCCCACATTAGGTTCAACATTAGTGGCTGTTGGATATGCTGGTCAGGTCCTGGCAGACTTCCACCACTAATGCAACCTAACCTCGGGTCATAAGTACAATTATAATTCCTAATTGTAATTACTAGACATTCCATTATTAATTAATTAATCAATTAATTAAACCTTTCCCTTTATAGGTGTTAATGCCCAGTCTATCCAATAATTTCAATATGTCCAAAAATGTTTATATTCAAATTATGCCAATATTAACCCTTTTTCCCCCGTTCCCTAACTGGAGCACTCATAAATTGGCAGCAAGCCTAGGCTAGACAATAGCCTAGTCATAAACGATAATAGAGAAAATAATGGGAATATAACCAAGGTGATCATATTAACAAAACTTGGCATAAGCATAAACTAGCATGGTAATAAGGTGGACATATAAGCATAAAACTGATGAACTTGTGGCAATTGCTAGTTTTACATAACTATGATGTCATAGTGAACATAATGAGGTCTTAATTGACCATTTAGGTGTCTAACTATTTAGATCCAACATAATTATAATGTGGTCACAAAAACGGATTTAACATAATTAGGATGACATAGTAATATGCTTAGATCTATATATTGATTCACATGTCCAATTTACAACATATCTAGATTGACCACAATATGATAGGTGAAAGTGATTTACATAAAGAATTGGATCTAACCAATATTGTACCTGTCCAAATTAACAGATTTACATTAACCACAATATAGTTACAATTCAAGATCCACAAAGGCGACATAATAGAATAACCACAATTGCATTGGATATAAAGAAATAGATCTATCATGACATAGTATAAGATTTAACAATAGTATAGATTCATAGTTTACAACATATTCAAATCACAGTATTTAATGATTTACTTTTAAATATACAAATCTTAAAATAACTAGAAACTCATTGCGTTAGGATTAGAAAAGAGAAAGAATGGATCTTGAATCTCTAGATTTGATTTGCTAAACTGATAGTTGTTTGAAGAAAACAGATTCATCTCAGTTCGCACACCGGCAACATTTGGCTTCCATGATTTCCAATAAAGAAAATAAGAGAATTGGACATATATATATAACTGCCAGTTCCCCTGAAACCGAGTGCCACATCATCCCTAAGGGTGTCGACACCCCTCTAGGGGTGTCGATCCCCTAGAGCTGGAAGTTTTCCGCCTTGACGAATTTTTGATTTACGAACTATTCTGCATAGGGCCTGACTCATATCTGACTCATATGTGACTCATATGTGTATATATGTCCTTTCTGCGCGTATACAAACTTAAAACCCTCATAACTTCTTCATACTGTATCTGTTTTACACAAACCAAATGTCTATCTTAACCAGAATTTCAAGACGGATGCAATGGCGTAGTCCATTTCCTTAATTCTGAATATTAAATTAATTATTATTTAATTTATCCTCTTTATTGTTAAAAAAATTACGGGGTGTTACATTCCCCCCACTTAAAGTATTTCGTCCCTGAAATCTCCAAGTTGAGAAGAATGCATATCTAACCATCCATCTTCTCATCCATCAATCACTGGCATCCATTGCCCTTAAAGATTTCTAAGCTTACATGAATATATGCAAAGTTGTGTGTATATGTCCCAATACTAATGCGAAGATCAGGCGGTCTACTGATTCAATTGACCTCCTTAATGCAATGTATGTTAGTGACATGAATCCAGTATGTATGCAAATAGTCCTATTATCACATATAAGCTCTATATGTGTGCACAGTCATTCGTCCAAGTGCAACATCCATATGCTAACTCATTCATTTCAATCCATAAAAGAAAATAAAATGCACACACATCCATATGCAGTATGAGAGTGATTGAGTCGATCTAGTGCCTAATGTGTGTGTATGCATCCACCGACAACCACTAGCAAACACTTGCATCCACTTGCATCCATCAAACAAAACATGTCTCAAACACATGTTTACATCCATAGGATTCCTATCTAAAGGTTGAAAAATACTATGGATAAGATATACTCAAGTGATATAAAAAGTACTAATAAAATTTTAAGAAAGGAGTTAAGAACATACCCTCGAAAAGGAAAGGGTACGAAGCATGAATCTTGTCTTCGGTCTCCCAAGTTGCATCTTCTGGGTTATCTCCTTATTGAACCTTTAGCAACTTGATCTATTTATTGCATAGCTTCTTAACTTCCGATCCTAGAATACGGATAGGAACTCGCCTGACTATCGCCTCCCGTTCCACTTCGACTTCTTCCAACACACTCAGCTAAACAATTACTGCAGTGTCATGGAGGCACTTCCACAGATGGGAAACGTGGAAAGCATCATGAACACCGGATAGATTTTCTGGGAGCTTTACTCTATAGGCCATTTGGCCAATCCTTTCGGTTATGAGGAATGGTCCCAAAAACCTAGGTGCCAACTTCCCTACTGATCCGAAGCGAACCACATTCCTCAAAGGTGATACTTTGATAAAAACTAAGTCTCCCACTTCAAATTTGATGTCAGTCCTTCTCTTGTCTGCATAGGACTTCTTCCTATCTTGAGCTGTTTTCATCCGTTGTCGAATGAGGTCAATCTTTTCGGACGTTTCTCTAACCATATCCGATCTAAGTAATAATCTTTTTGTAGATTCCGACCAATAAGTTGGTGATTTACAGGGTCGTCCGTACAATGCTTCGAAGGATGCCATGCCGATACTGGTCTGATAACTGTTATCGTAGGCAAACTCCACTAAAGGAAGATGCTCTTCCCAAGTCCCTCCGAAGTCTAGGATACACAGCCTCAAAAGATCTTCAAGAATCCTGTTCACCCTCTCTGTCTGTCCATCAGTCTGAGGATGATAAGCGGTGCTCAAACACAACTGTGTACCTAATGCTTCTTGTAAGCTCCTCTAAAATTCACTGGTAAAGATGGGGTCACGATCGCTTATGATGCTGGAAATCACCCCATGAAGAAAAACTATCTCACGAACGTAAATTGCTGCCAACCATGATGCCGTCCTCTAGCTCTTAACTGGAATAAAGTGAGCGCTCTTAGTGAGTCTATCTACCACAACCCAGGTACTGGTGTTGCCATTCTTCGATCTAGGAAAACCATCTATGAAATACATAGAGACGCTCTCCCATTTCAACTGAGGAACCTCCAAAAAATGAAGTAATCCACCGGGCTTCTTTTGCTCAGATTTAACTTGTTGGCAAACTAAACATTGAGAAACAAATTCGGCCACATCTTTCTTCATCCCAGCTCAAAAGTAAAACCTCTTCATGTCTCTGTTCATCTTATCACCGATTGGATGAATGGTCATCTTAAAATGGTGGGCTTCTTCTAGGAATGCCTTTATCAAGCTTCCAGTTTGGGGAACACAAAGCCTTCCATCTCATCGCAACCACCCCTTTTCATCAATGGCAAATCTACTGAGGTGACTAGAACTCTCCCCTCTTCTGAGCCTTCCCATGATGTCTGAAATATGTGGGTCACCTTGTTGCAAAGCTTCTATTTTATCCATAAGAGTTAGTCGTATCTCTAAGGATGCAAACAAATCAGGCAAAATCTCGATGGAAGGTTTAAAATCAAAAGCTGATATGTACTCCAAGTTCTTTCTTTCCACAAACAGAGGACCCACGACCATCCTCTGCTTACTTAGTGCGTCTGCCACCACATTACCCTTGCCAGGGGGTATAAGCAATCTCAAAATCACAAGAAGCTAGAAACTCTATCCACCGTTGTTGCCTTAAATTGAGGTCTTTCTACGAGAACAAATACTTGAGAGATTTATGATCGGTGTATAACTTGAACTTCTTTCCAAGTTAATAATGACACCGCGTCTTTAACGCGAATACTATGGCAGCTAGCTCTAGATCATTGGTTGGGTAGTTATTTTCATGAACTCTCAACTATTTACCCCCATAACACACTACTTTCCCTTCTTGCATTAGATCCGCACCAAGCCCTGCACCACATGCATCAGTATAAATGGTAAATACCTTACTCCCGTCAGGCAAGGTCAAGACTGGGGCTGTTGTCAGAGCTCTTTTCAGTCGTTGGAAAGCAAAGTCACAGTCTATATCCCATGAAAATGTCAAGTTTTCTTCGTCAGCCTGGTGAGTGGGGCTGATATCTTTGCGAAGTCCTTAATGAACTTCCTATAGTAACCTGTTAACCCAAGAAAGCTTCTCACTACAGTTGCATTTTTAGGAATCTTCCAATCTTGCACTGCAACCACCTTCGCGGGATCTACAACTATCCCCTCATTGGAGACCACATGCCCTAAGAATCTCACCTCTTTTCTCCAAAATGGCATTTGGAGAACTTCACCTTAAGCTGATGGTCACGGAGAGTTTTCAAAACTTCTCTCAAATGTTGGGAATGCTCTTCTTCGCTTTTGGAAAAGATCAAAATATCATCAACAAAGGCTACCTCAAATTTATTTAGGAACTTCCGAAACACCGTACTCATCAGATCGACAAAATAGGCGGGTGCATTCATCAGCCCAAAAGGCATCACTAGCCATTCAAAGAAACCGTCTGGAGTTCTAAAAGCAGTCTTATCTATGCTATCCTCAGCCACCCTCAATTGATGAAACCCATGGCCAAATCTAACTAAGAAAATACCTAGGCACCAACAAGTTGATCAAATAAATCATCAATCCTCAGGAGCGGGTGCCTATTCTTCTTGGTGAGTCTATTCAACTCCCTATAGTCAACACAAAAACGAAGCGAACCATCCGTCTTAGTCGCGAATACTACTAGAGCACCCCATTCAGATATGCTTCGTCTAATAAACCCTTTCTCAACCAGTTCCCCTACTTTCTTACTCAGCTCCATCCTTTCCCTCGGAGCCATGTGGCGCACTGGTAATGCAACTAGCTTTGCATTGTCCACCAAATATATAGGAAAGTCGATCTCGTGCCTCGAAGGTAAACCCCGAACCTCATCAAAAACATCGGAATAATCTCGGACTACCGGAACAGATTACAAGTCATCATAGATGCATTAAGAGACTCTAGGAAGCTAAGCATAACAGACCCTTGAGGGTTACAAGAAATCTCGAGGGTCCTCCCGTGGCAAGTCAGGAGCCTAACAACCCTATTCTCACAATCTAGAATGGCACCATAAGTGGTAAGCCAATCCATTCCTAGAATCAACCCATAGCCCATAAACCCGAGCACATACGCGTTGCATTCAAACTCGACGCCTAGCACAGATTTTTTTCAAATCTCAACAAATCATAGATAAATGAGCTGAATCACCAATGGGATTTGAAACAACTGCGAGATCCACTACCACACTAGTAATTAAGTACAGAGATTCAACTATAGAACTTGAATAGTTGAATGTGAAGCGCCAGAACCAAAAAGTGTTCTAATAGGATGATTTGAAAGCGAAATTAAACCTTCCACAGAAATTTTTCTACCTCTATCAGGAGCATTGATCGCGAGAGCATGCATCTGCCCTCCAGAAGTCCCTGTCCTTTGACCCTGTCCTTGTGATCCCTGTTTCTTCGGGCACTCTCTAGCAAAGTGTTTGACCTCTCCACAGTGGTAGCAAGAGTTCTTCCTTCGCTTATAGTCTTTAATCAAATGACCTTCCTTCCCACAATTGTGACATTTTCTCTCATCCTCACCTTTATCATACTTGCCTCCTTTCTTCTGCTGTTATTGCTATTGCTGTTGCCCCTTCTTGGACCACACCTTCCTATTTTGCGATGTCTCCTCGTCCTTCTTTTCTCCCTTGTCTTCCTTATGCATTAGGGCCATATCAACAAGCTTTTCAAAAGTAGCCCCCGTTGGAATATGGGACATGGCTAACACATACAGAGGCTCATTCAGCACTTTAGCAAACCACAAAGCCCTTTTGTGTGGCGTATCCGCTAACTCTAACCCGAACCTTGCTAGCTGGTTGAATTTATTCACATATTCTTTCACCATCAACTTTCCTTGTTTGAGCGTAAAGAACCTCTCCATCTGCATGCTTCTATCAGCTTGGGAGAGAAACTTCATTTCGAACCTCTGTGTAAAATCTTCGCAAGTTTCCATCGGACATCCAGCTTGGGTGACTTCCCACCAAAATGGGGCTTCATCTTTCGGTAGCCAGGTGGCTAACTGAACCATCCTTCTACCCTCAACTTCAAAGATTACAAACAAGTTCTCGGTCTCCTTAAGCCAATTCCGCACTTCTACGATTGTATCGTTCCCATGGAATGGCTTCCCTCCCATAGCACGGAAGTCTTTGCAGATCTTGGCGAAGTTATTTGCTCTTGGAGGGGAGGAGGAATGACTGGTGCGGCTAGGGAAGGAACATTTCCTTGGCCTTCGGTAGGCGCCATGGTCTCCAAATACCTACGGAACCACCCGGGTATCGTGATGCCCTCTGGGATACTAGGAATGTTTTGTTCCCCAGACTTGCTGAAAAGAAAAAGAAAGAAATTTAGACAAAGGACCGAAGGATATTACATATGGCTTTTTGGGTAATGTTTTTTTTCAAAATAGACTTTTCTTTTTGAAAATACTTTCTTTTAAAATCTTTTTGAAAATAATTTTCAAAAACTTTATCCAATCTGGTAGCCTTCAGCTCTGATACCAAGTGTGACACCTCATGTCCGTTAATGTCACTCACAAAAGGGAATGCACTAAGTTTCGTGAAGCGTTACAGGTAAATAGACATAGAATTTTACAAGACAGACATAAATAAGATAGCAGTGAAAATTTATATTTTTATTTCAAACACAAATCATACAGCGTGGTTCGAAATACCATGAGTCTCAAAAACCATTACAAAAGCATAACTTCTGTCTTTCAACATCAGAGTACATAAATACTTAAAAGAAAACATAATTCCCCAAATAAAAGAGACAAAGCTATAGGAGAGATAAAAACTTGAGCCATACTTCGGAAGCAGCTCTAGCAAGATGATATATGAGTCCTGACTAAGCCTGAGTGTTTCCTCCCTGAGAACCTGGGGGGGGGGGACAAAAGAAAGAAGGAGAAACAAGAGGGTCAGACATAAAGTCTGGCGAGCCTAGTGATTTTTAGCAAGTAAATAAATAAAAGGAACATGACAGACATATAAAGTGGATAAGAGAGATCACTTCAAAAATGGCAGGTGTGACAAGGTAGACATGATAAGGTGTATATGCTTCTCTAATGATTACTCTGCACTATTACTAGTACAACCAGAACGAGATGATCCCTTCTACTATAAGGCGGTAGACTTAGGGCACACATCCAAATGTACCCTAACCACTACCCTAATCCATCGGCTCCCCATTCCGTAGATACCCAATGCTGACCCTACATTAGGAGGTATCATTTCCTAAAGTGGCAACCCTTCATTTCCCAAGATGTGCACAACCGTATCTACTGGTGTCACGATCGTCTTATCCCCCTCTTCCCGGCTCATGCAGGCACATAGCCCGGTCGGTTTGTGCCGCCCATACCTTCCTCCACGTTAGGATCTCTTACAATCAATCAGTAAGAGTGTCCCCTCTCCGCCTAGTACGGAGTACTTTTATTTGATACCTACTCCAGGTTACTAACTGAAATGGGTCCCACACAATATGATACAAGCTCTCCCCTTTGTCTTGTATCCCCCACTAGATTTTCACTGACTATGTATACCATTAGGTGTCTTTAATTACATAGCCCTATACCCGTTATGCTAACCTAAAAGGTGTCTTTAATTACATAACCCTATTATTTCCTCCAGTTATGTATACCACTAGGTGTCTTTAATTACATAACCTTATCGGATTAAGTTGTGGGCCTATATGTAAATATTACCGACCCCCTCCAAATTTTCTTAACCCATCCACTATCCAATCAATTTACTTAACCCTAACTTTAGTTCACAATCATACAATCCATATGGATTAGATTTGGTTAAGTAGTACAATTCATTACCATGTCCATTTATGGATCATAATGGGCTAGACCTCCCACATTAGGCCTACAACGTGCGGATGTTGGATATGCCGGTCGGGTCCAAGCAGACTTATTCCACTGTTGAGCCTAACTTCGTGTCATAGCCTGATTCTTATTTGCATACTTAGACCTCCCACATTAGGTCCAACATTAGTGGCTGCTAGATATGCCGGTCGGGTCTGGGCAGACTTCCACCACTAATGCAACCTAACCTCATGTCATAAGTACAATTACAATTCCTAATTGTAATTACTAGACATTCCATTATTAATTAATCAATTAATTAAACCTTTCACTTTACGGGTGTTAATGCCCACTCTACCCAATAATTTGAATTATATGTCCAAAAATGTTTATATTCAAATTATGCCAACATTAACCCTTTTCCCCGTTCCCTAACTAGCGCTGTAACGATAAGGAATTTCGCTCGATCCGAATCTATCGCTAAACCGACCAAGACCGTTTGAAACCCCTGATTGTTTTGAGAACACGACAAATCAAAATGCAAACAGAAGAACATTTCATTGTATATTACAACAATTCCATCAGATTACAAGAATATACAGAGTATGAATAAATATTACACAGAAAATATCAGAGATTTAAATTACATTTAAATACATCGCAACAGAAAAATAATACAAAACACAACTGAAAGTAATACACGGATACAGAGCTTTTCGAGTATTGTTCCAGCTATAAATCAGGATCCTATGAATATAAATCTGCAAAACCAAAAGTACTAGCTGCCTGTGTCAAAATAAAGGCACACAGAGTTTAGGTTAAAAGAATAAACTCCAGGTCAGTCATGTGACTTGTGTGAAAACTAAAACTATTGTTAATCTTTATTTTAAAGTCAGGTAAATCAAGGGACCACGCCGTATAACACGGAACGAGTTTCCTCCCAAGAATACCAGTGCATAAAACAACATCGCAATGCTAAATAAAGGAAAATGAAGCTATTATAAGACCCAGGTCCCATCATATAATGCAACGCAAGCCGGAGGATAGGTTTTTTTACCTTAGAATAGCCAAAGAATGCTTGATACGCTAAATTTCATCTTTTATTATTACGATAAGTGAAGAAAAAAATTTCAATCATAATTATCAATCATAGACAACATAAGTGCCCCATACCACTATGTCGCCATACTAGGCTCTACAAATAAAACCGCAAAGTCACGTATTAGAAGCTGGATTTCCATCTGTGAACCGAGGCAAGGGATCGTCCTCTACCGAATTCGAGACTGTCTAGCCTGAGTCTCAGGCAAGTGCGTAGAAAAGCCTTGGATTGTCAGGGCCGGTCCACTGATGTGGATTATTATGCCTGAACACTACGTTTCTCCGCCCTTTGGGGCGTAAATGAGCCAAATGACTCCATCAGCTCCACACAGTCACCGATATATCCGAGGCGCCTCACAACAGCAACAACCACACAGGTGAAAATAATATAAATGTCAGGGTTGGTAGGTCACTGACACCACCCTAGCTAGAAGGAAACGCATGCCCTCCCTGAGGTCCTCTCCCGTTTCTGGTTCACAATCGGGGTGTGAGGCTCGCGAATCAACGTTACAAAAAGATATGCCACATAGGCGGTGCTTTGATCATCAACCATAAGACTTTGCTTTTCAACAGAAGCCTTGATCTATTGCCACTTAGGCATGCCACACAGGCAATTCACTCCATGCGATTGATATCCATAAATATATAACTCCTGAGCTCGTGCGTCTCAGAGAAGGGCGTTAAGCGAGAGAATAAATTCTATGCCGCCAAACAGATATATATATTTAATAGAAATCAATCACACAGAATAAAATCCAATGTCAGACACACAGTCCATTTACAAGTTCGTTCTGGGTCTGAACGAAACCGGAGGCACCTTGTACCTCGCATATCCATCGATCTCCAAGTACGTTTGGACGATCACCAACTGATTCCCTCCTCTTGGGTGTACAACCCAATCAAGATCATTAGTAATCACCCAAACGATGTGAAGACCTCCGGTCTTTAACCACCGTCTTCATCCTCGAGACCACGTCGAATCAGTTATTCAGAATGGGATAAACCTGGTCTTTCTGAATAACTCGCGTAATAAACAAGTGTTACACAAACACAACATATGCCTCATTCCAATTCTGAATATTCTTTTATTCAAGTATTCTTATACTTTGGGAAAGGTTCCCATTAATTTTATCAATGATAAATTCTTTAAAATTATTCTCTAATCTTCTTTTGAATATAAATTCAAACTAGTCGGGATTAGCGAACCACACCAAAGTAATCATTTATTTTATTTCCCAATCCCAACCTATTCATCCCATGAAGTAAAACTAGTCATACTTTGTATCTAACACCACAGTGTTATCAGTAACTTCAATTACCATTTCACGTTCAAATCTAATTAAAGATTTAACTATCGCCTGGAGAAAAACTGGTGATACCCCATTCTCGATCATTTCAATATAATTAAAGATTCATTAAAACTCCACTTGGTTTTAATCTTCCCAAAAATCAATATTAATGATTGTTTAATTTGGGAACCCATGTCCTGTCTTTACTTGGGTTAAAGAACCAAAGTCATTCAAAACACGGTTCACTATAAACCCAAAATCACATTCAAATTCAATTCTAATTAAATACCATTTAATTGGTATACTTCATTAAATCTAAATAAAAAGATTTAATCTTTTTCTCAACCGGTTTTAAGAACAGTGTTAATGAAGACACCATTCACGACAAATCCCAATCACATTTGATATTAAATACATGGCTCTGAATAGAAAATATATCGGCTTATATTAATTATCAAATTCTACGACCAACAAATATCGTATTGGAAATAACGATATAAATATATCTTTCAAATTTCCATAACAATATCTGTATAATCACGAAATCCAACATTGAAATATTCCAAAGACAATTTTGATTCAAATCCATTCCAATTCGATTATTGGAAATTCTGGTTACTTTTAAAACCCTTTCAAATCCAATTTATTTATTTAAAAATAAATAAATTATTATTCTAGTTCAAAACTAGTTCATTTTGATAAAAAACTATTTTTATCTTTTCAAATTTGAATTTTTCATCTTAATTCTTAACAAATCATTTCTTATGATTTTACACAAATTATTACTATTTTTAATAATTTTATCAAGGCCCGTACAGTCGAATTCCATCAACGGCCGTCGAACTGCACTTACAACGACCTTTTCCAAATTTGATTTGGACATAATTCCAAATCTAGTTATTAGATTTCAAATCTCTAATATTCGTTAGAAATCTCTTTTCGATACGAACCCAACGGTTTCAGTTTTAGGAGAATCCGACGGTCGAATCTCCCGTAACGTCCATTCGAAGTCAATGGTCGAAATTCGCGAACTGCCGCAGCGCTGCGCGTTCTATTCAGGCCATTATATATAAATAATATACATTATATATATTTCATCGATTTCCTTTCAAAACGTATTTTATAAATCATTTTAAATTTGTTTTCGAAACGATTTCAACTTCATATTCAATTTCGAATCAAAATTGAATATTCCGCATCATCGATATACAAATGATAATATTTTCAAAACGTTATATTTTGAAATCACTTTCTTTTCTATGTTCATTATAAAAATGAATAAAATCGGTATAAATATCGTTTACGTCAATATGGCGTCAATCTAGTCAACACGGATTTTATTCAACACATGAATGTTTATTCTATTCAACACATGAATATTTATTCTATTCAACACATGAATATTTATTCTATTCAACACATGAATATTTATTCTATTCAACACATGAATTTATATTATTCAACACATGAATTCAACACATGAATTTTTATTCTATTCAACACATGAATTTATTTCTATTCAACACATGAATTTTTATTTCTATTCAACACATGAGTTTATTTCTATTCAACACATGAATTTATTTCTATTCAACACATGAATATTTATTCTATTCGACACATAAATTTATATTATTCAACACATGAATTTATTTTTATAATATTCCTTATTTTCCAAATTAGAATGAGGCCCAATCAATTACCATATAACGTTAATTATTTGGATTCCCTACAACACATGTATATAATAGCAATGATAAATATCCAACCATCATCCAGAGTGCATTCTACACTGTATAAGCATCAAATATAAATATTCAACACTTATAACAGCCTGTCAATCAATCGATCGACATACAGCTAATTATTGGGATTAGTGCATGTCCAATCTCATCCCAACACCCGTGTGGGGTTTCAAATAATCAAACACAGATTTAATTTGGGCGATGCGTAAAATTTATCATCCCAATCAATATCAGTCAAATCGGTGTACATAAACAAATCGTTCGATTTGTAAATGAATATATATTTTATTTCAACACATGAATATATTTTTTATTTCAACACATGAATATATATTTTATTTCAACACATGAATATATATTTTATTTCAGAACCAACAGTCAATTTTCACAACACAAACAATCACACAGGTCGTCCATGGTCTGTGGACGATGGAGAGCAGTTTATATATGCAGTTATAAAATAAATAACTGAACAGAAAATTTTAGTGAGGAGTTCTCACCTTGGGGTTCCACTCCATCAGTCTTTCTTTCTGAATGGCTTGAATTTGTTCGAAATTCCAACGCATCCTTTTCACGCTGTTCATACATAAAAATCACGTTTTTATTATCACTACATATACATAAAAATCATATTTTCATTTCCACTTCATATATATATAAATTGAATTTTCATCGCTACTTCATATATATATATATATCGTATTTTTATCGCTACTTCATATATATAAAAATCGTATTTTTATCGCTACTTCATATATGTAAAAATCATATTTTTATCGCTACTTCATATATGTAAAAATCGAATTTTATCGCTACTTCATATATGTAAAAATCGAATTTTTATCGCTACTTCATATATGTAAAAATCGAATTTTTACCGCTATTTCATATATGAAAAAATCGAATTTTTATCGCTACTTCATATAAATATTATATTTTTACTTCATTACTTATATAAAAATTATATTTTTATAAAATTAAAAATCACTTCTTTATATAATTAAAAATCTAATCTTTTCGCTTTTAGAAATATAATCTTTTCACTTCCAAAAATCAGATCTTTTTATTTCAGAAAATATAATCTTTTCGTATTTAAAATCCTAACTTTTCGATATAAAAATCATAACTTTGCGATATAAAAAATCATAACTTCACCATATAAAAATCATAACTTCTTGAAAGCATAGATCCTATTTTTATCTAGTTAAAGGCCGTATTTTTACCTAAGTAAAGATCGCATTTTTATAATTGATATTCATATTTTTTTTAACAAAAATAAATACGATCAAAGTAAAAGCTCATGGTGGTCATGGGGAAGGTCCTCTGCTGCTCAGATCGTGGAGGAGGTGGCGAATAGCGTCTCCGGCATGGTGATGGCGGTTTCTTTCCTTCGTTTGAGCGACTGCGAGTTTGTAGGGGGATTGGGCTCCTGTTCAACTCAGAAGAGGGGAGAAGAGGAAAGGAGGTCGGAGTGAGGAGGAGGGCACGGAGGGGCTGAGCGCGATGGCTAGGGTTTCATGGGCGATTTGGGGCTTTGGCAAGCGGTGGAGAGTGGGGCGAGAGAGGGGGGAGAAGGCCGCGTCGTCAGGTGAGGCGGGCGGAGGTTCCAGCGCTGACGGTGGTGGCGTCCGGTTGAGCGCTGCGGCGCTTCTCTCTCTGTTTTTTTGCCTCCGTTGGATCTGAGATGAAATGGGTAAGGGAGGGAGAGAGTCAGTGAAGGGGGAGGTTAATTCGTATTATTGTATTATATTATTTTTATTTTTATATTCTAGAATGTAACTTTTTCATACGAACCCCAAATCAAACCCACCGACTGTCGCTCTTAGCTAATTACCCCTATTCCGAACACAATGGGATATGTTTCGTAAGCCAATCCCCTCGTTTCGACCAGTTTTCATTTAAATTAACATTTAAATCATTATATCGAATTTTAAATGTACATTTCAATTTACTGGGCCACGTATGGACCCCAAAAATCCCCAAAAAATTATTTCTAGCTTCGTATTGACGATACGGTCCTAACAAAACCAATTTCGTCGAATTCTGAGATCATTTGAAAAATGGCCATTTTCTGGTCGATCGAAATTGACTGAAACGGACAAAACACATTTAACTTTGCTACGCTCACATATTGATTCAGAAAATTATGAATTTTGAAACCTAGCAATAATTTGACATCCCGGATCCAACAAAAGTGGTTTCGTCGAAAACGTAGGTCGTTTGCAAAATTTCCATTTTTAAAGGCTTTATATATATAAATTCCACAGCGACTTTTCTGAATTTTAAACTGGACATATCTTTCAACTTCTAAAGTGAAATCTCAGTTTCTTACATCCATTAGAAAGATATGATTAAACAGATTCGAATATTTATTGTTTCATCCAATTCCGACTTAAAACGAATTCTGTATATTCATTTGAAATTAGAAATCAAATTTTCAAACTACCGCGCCATTTCAGGCTCGTTTTATAATTAAAATAAAATTATTCGTTTTAACATCGTCGAAAATAAATTTTCCATCGTTATTATTTAAAATAATTCATTTTAAATATTCAAAATTCAATAAAATTGCCAAAATAATTTTTTTAAATTGGCTTGGATTTCGAGGTTATTACAATCTCCCCCACTTAAAACTTTTCATCCCCGAAAAGGAACGAAGCTGAAAGTTGTTTAACTAATCAACTCAACTTTCATTATTTTCATTATGGCTTAAGTTCTTCAACTTTTCAGTTTCTAAGAACTTTTCAAAATTTTCAAAAATTTGGCTAACACGCTAAATTTTCGAATTTTTTTGCCATAACCTCCCCTGCACCGGGAGCTTCGGGATATTTCAAATAGCCTATTATGGCCCTCATCAATCCAAAAAGAAAAAGAAACAGCCAAGCAGCTAGCCAATCGGCTCATAAAATCATCCAAAACCCAATGAAATACAATAAACATGTACCTATTTGTCGGGCAAACAATTTTATTCCTCTTCTCTAGCCTCCTTGCTATGACCTGTTCAATGTAAGTACATGTATATGCATGCAAATGCGACAAATTTTCAATACAATTCACTATTTTATCAATTTGGCTAAATGGTGCAACATTTAATTAATCAACCAATAATCAACCAACACAATCAACAATCAATTAGTTGATTATCTTTTCAATCACATAACTTTGATACATAATTCAAAAATCAGATTTTTGATGCCAAATCACAACAATAGACCCTATCTAGTTTTGGTTCTCACACCAGTCAATTGGAAATATATAGAAATCCCACTTTCGAAACTCGAACACTAATTCTGGTGATGTAGCTACAATCATCAGAATCATCTCCTGGCGACTAGAGTGTGATTCTGTATCTATCCAGTATATTAAAACTTCGTACATACGTGGATCGGACGTATATACAAAATCTTTATATACCTGATTGTCCAAATTCAATACAAATAAATATTCAAATACGTTGAATAAGGTTTAAACTTTCAAACAAAAATTGTTTTCATTTTAAAAATACACTCTTCACACTCGTTCTAGGATACTACTGATCCCATCTCTAACGAGTCATTCTCATTGGATATTACTAATCCAATCTCTGATGAGTTCTTTTATATGGTTCTAACGTGTCTTGTTCTCCGAGCTCTGTAAACCAAAGCTCCGATCCCAAATGCAACGATAAGGAATTTCGCTCGATCCGAATCGATCGCTAAACCGACCAAGTCCGTTTGAAACCCCTGATTGTTTTGAGAACACGACAAATCAAAACGCAAAAAGAAGAAGATTTCATTGTATATTACAACAATTCCATCATATTACAAGAATATACAGAGTATGAATAAATATTACATAGAAAATACCAGAGATTCAAATTACATTTAAATACATCGCAGCGGAAAAATAACACAAAACACAACTGAAAGTAATACATGGATACAGAGCTTTCCGAGTATTGTTCTATCTATAAATCAGGATCCTGTGAATGTAAATCTGCAAAACCAAAACTACTAGCTGCCTGTGTCAAAATAAGGGCACCCAGAGTTTAGGTTAAAACAATAAACTCCAGGTCAGTCATGTGACTGGTGTGAGAACTAAAATAGTTATTAATCTTTATTTTAAAGTTATGTAAATCAAGGGACCATGCCGTATAACACGGAACGAGTTTCCTTCCAAGAATACCAATGCATAAAACAACAACACAATGCTAAATAAAGAAAAATGAAGCTATTATAAGACCCAGGTCCCATCACACAATGCAACGCAAGCCGGAGGATAGGGTTTTTACCTTATAATAGCCAAAGAATACTTGATACGCTAAATTTCATCTTTTATTATTACTATAAGTGAAGAAAAAAATTCAATCATAAGTATCAATCATAGACGACATAAGTGCCCCATACCACTATGTCGCCATACTAGGCTCTACAAATAAAACCACAAAGTCATGTATTGGAAGCTGGATTTCCATCTGTGAACCAAGGCAAGGGATCATCCTCTACCGAATTCGAGACTATCTAGCCCGAGTCTCAGGCAAGCGCGTAGACAAGCCTTGGAACGTCAGGTCCGGTCCACTGATGTGGATTATTATGCCTGAACACTACGTTTCCCTGCCCTTTGGGGCGTAAATGAGCCAAATGACTCCATCGGCTCCACACAGTCACCGATATATCCGAGGCGCCTCGCAATAGCAACAACCACATAGGTGAAAATAATATAAATTTCAGGGCTAGTAGGTCACTGACACCACCCTAGCTAGAAGGAAACGCATGCCCACCCTGAGGTCCTCTCTCGTTTCTGGTTCACAACCGGGGTGTGAGGCTCGCGAATCAACGTTACACAAAGTTATGCCACACAGGCGGTGCTTTGATCATCAACCACAAGACTTTGCTTTTCAACAGAAGCCTTGATCAATTGCCACTTAGGCATGCCACACAGGCAATTCACACCATGCGATTGATATCCATCAATATATAACCCCTGAGCTCGTACGTCTCAGAGAAAGGCGTTAAGCAAGAGAATAAATTCTCCACCACCAAACAGATATATATTTAATAGAAATCAATCACACAGAATAAAATCCAATGTCAGACATGTAGTCCATTTACAAGTTCGTTCTGGGTCTAAACAAAACCGGAGGCACCTTGTACCTCGCATATCCATCGATCTCCAAGTACGTCTGGACGATCACCAACTGATTCCCTCCTCTTCGGTGTACAGCCCAATGAAGATCATCAGTAATCACCCAAACGATGTGAAGACCTTCGGTTTTCAACTACCGTCTTCATCCACGACACCACATCGAATCAGTTATTCAGAATGGGATAAACCCGGTCTTTCTGAATAACTCGCGTAT
>JASFAX010002286.1:0-46560 GCA_030737875.1 Allium sativum
GAGCCCTTAATTAATATTTCATTAATTTAACCACTTCTCCATTTCTTTATCAATATTTGTTAACCAAATATTTTCGATAATCATCTTGGCCTGTTACGTTAATCGGAAAACATTTCCATATATCGTCTTCTTTTATTTTCTATACATAGAAAATATCTTATATTTATAATTGGAAAATATTCCAATTACTCATCTCTTTTCCGACTCTTTTATTTTTATACTTAGGAAATATTTATTACTATATTTCCAAAACTCCACTTATTGGGTTAAAAACAAATGTTGTATAAAACACCGTTACAACAACCCAAAATATTTCATTCAACTAAACTCTTATTCAACTATTTCTCTTCGAGACTGGATCCTCCTATTTGTCGGTAAATAATTAAATCAATCAAGTTGGGGTATGATTACCTCTCAGACCTTAACTGAAATCATCTTTTACTTCAAAACAGAAAAGACCCCTTATCTCGAATAAATAACATCACATAAACCAATTATTCATTTCTAAACCCGTATATACCAGATTTAATTATAGATTTCCTTTTTGTTTATAATATTCTATTTTTAAGTTCGTTTCCTTATCAAATTCTATATAGATCGATATGCTGATTTCTAACTATCAAATTTTCTTAAAAATATTCTAACTCCTTAAATTTTCGGAAAATTTCGCCATAACCTCCTTTGTACCGGGAGCATCGGGAAAATCCCCAAACCGCCACACAGGCCTCTCTATTCAAAAAGAAAATCAAAAAGCCAAGCGGCTTGCCGATACGGTGCATAAAACCTCATATTCAATTTAAACGTGTACCTTTTTGTCGGGCACTTAAATTATAACTCTTCATATACTTCATATCAAACCTGCTTAACACATATCCAAATATTCCTATTTGGTTTCAACTCAATCCATTCGTCTTAACCCAATTCGCTAATTTATTTTCTAATTAGCTACTTCGCCTATTTCATTTCTTATTTGAACCTATCACATTCAAATATATTTTTATCTACTCATGAACCCAATCTAATTCTGTTTCAACTCGAGTTACATATTCGATTTTGAATAAAAATCCTCAAATCTCTTTCACTTATCCAACGCCCAAATTCGATTCAAATCTCGATTAACTATTTTCAACTAGTTAGACCTATTTAATAATTAAAAAACTGATTTTTTTTGTTTCAAAAATCATTTCACTTACTTCACTGGAGTTCATATTCATTTTGTATCTCCAATCTCGATTTTTCTAATGGCAATTCAGATTTTATTTCCTTAAAATCCTTTTATTTATTTAAATAAACCGTTATCGTTTTTAAAACGATTATGGCGCTGTTTTTCTGAAAACTTAATTTTGACTTAACTCAAAAATCAATACGACGAAATCCAGATTTTTCTCTTCCATTAGAAAACTATTATCTAACTGGTCCTACCGGTTTTTGTTTCAAAGAATTCGGACTTAATTTGAATTCTATATACTCAATTGAAGTTCGAACCGCTAATTTACGAACTGCAGCGCTGCGGCGAGTTCGTTTTAATTATATTTAATATATAAACGTTTAAACTTCGTTTATATAAAATTTCATAGCTCATTCTAATATTTTTAATATATATCAAATCAATTTTCCCAATTCAACGTAATATTTTCGATCTTCTAAAGTTGTCGATTTTCCCTAACTCGGAAATAAATTTATTTATACTTCGATCTTCTATATTCAAATTCCATTCCAATTCTATTTGAATTCTATATTCAAATTCCATTTGAATTTCTATATTCAAATTCTATATTTGAATTTCCTTTATTCAAATCCCATTTGAATTTCTATATTCAAAGTCGATATTTGAATTTCCTTTATTCAAATCCCATTTCAATTTTATTTGAATTCTATATTCAAATTTCCTTTATTCAACTCCCATTTGAATTTCTATATTCAATTTCTATATTTGAATTTCCTTTATTCAAATCCCATTTGAATTTCTATATTCAAATTCTATTTTTGAATTTCCTTTATTCAAATCTCATTTGAATTTCTATATTCAAATTCTATTTTTCAATTCTATTTGAATTCTCTTTATTCAAATTCCATATTCAATTCTATTTTAGAAAAATAGAATTTTTCTTTCTAAATCTCAAATATCCTTTTCATGATATTTTTAAATATCAACACAGGCCCAGTGATATTTAAACATTAACAACCAATTATTTATTTCAGGTTTTCTAACACGTCATATATGAAAGTATATATGCAAACAAATAAACGAACAGATAATATATTTTTGAGGAATCCAGTCGGATTCCTCTAACCTGTTTTCCTGCATCCACAGACATTAGTCAACATAATAATACCCATCCTGCTTCAAGACAGGATATCGCGGTATGAAGGTCATCCACTAATATATTTATGGGGCGCATAGGGAAATCATCCGCTATGAAACTGCGGGCATCCGCTAATGAGACTGCGGGAATCAATCCAACCATCAACCCAATATATATATATATATATATATATATAATAGTCAACCCTAAATAACTAATGTATTTAAATCAACCAGAAAGCATTTAAACAAGCAACAACAATTATTTTTACCAAATAAAATAAGTCTAAATAACAGGTGAGTGAGATTTACTCACCGATATTTTTGTTTACCGAATATCCAATAATTCAAAACCACTTCTAGCTAAAAAAATTCATAGCCATGGACCAATCCGTCTTGTTTTCAAGATTTTTGGACCTTGTATAAATTAGATATACATTGTTCACATTAACGATTTTAAATGATAAAATTAGAAATCTAACTTTTCTTTAATCTCGTGCTCAAGGGTTAGTTTACCATTAATTTACTTCACTAACTAATTTTATAGTTTATACATATTAATTTGATTAGCTATTAATTATATAAACCAATCTCTATATAAAATAAACACAATATTTTCTAAGGAATTTCATTAACTCAATTAGTGAAAACAATTAACTAAATTAATTTAACTTTCATAACATTCCTAATCTCCTTTAATCATGTTTTAAATATTGAATTTATAAGTTAATATGAATATATATATATGGATATATATATATATATAATCAATTAACTAAACCGCATGTTTATTTATGTAAATTACCTGTAAATCCATGCCAAGAACACTAAGGCCACCTATCCCCATTCTAAATCTCCTGCTACAGAAATTTCATTTACCGTGGTCTCCCATTTCAGCTCCTCAATTTCATGAACACCAAAATTCCCATTTTCCTATCGCCATCATTTTCTACAGTATCGAATTCTCCTCCCTTGACATCACACACCACCATCACTATCGAACCAGCCTCCTACAAATACAAACACTACTACATCACCACCATAATGCCTCAACCCTTGTCAATACAATGCCATAAACCAAACTCTTGTTGCCTCTATTTCTTTGTAGCCTGCACACCTCTTCGATGTTGCCAAGGTTAATGAAACCCCCATCTTCCATGTCCTGCAACTTCACAGCAATCATTTTTGAAGCCTCAAACTCAACCTCCCAAAAACTGCAACTCAACCTCCCAAAAACTGCAACTCAACCTCCTTGTCTTTACCAGTTTTGACATCGAACACACCAGCTCCCCCTTCTATTGTGATTCATCTTCCTTCACGCGACTAACAGGGAAAGTTGTGAACCACAGTTTCCCCTAAAACCTCGAAAATCCCACCTTCTGCGCGCCTTACACCCTTAAATGCTACGCCACCATTATTCCTCTTCCTCATCGCTCGAGTTGCCTCGCATTCAAGAAATCACATTGGAATTGAAACTATCGAACTCTCTGGAAGTATCGCGCCCCTCCACTGATGATTTGAGTCTTCGCCTGAGTTGCGATCCCCATTCCCTCGCTCGTTCGCCCTCCTCCCAAATATGAAGACTTTGGTGATCGAGTCCCTTCAACTCACGAGCGTCTCCTAAGGGTCGTGGAAACGTTGAGAGCCGAGGTTAGGTCTAGTTTTGCGTTGGAAGATGAAATAGGAAAGGTGGCTTCCATTTGTATTCTAATTGGAGCTTTTGATTCAATTTTTTTGACAGAAGAATTAAGAAGAGGAGACCCGAGTTATAGGAAAAAGTTGTGGTTTTTAAATGAACAGCGAAGCCTATATTTTTGGGTGTGCTGGAAGCTTTGGATCCATTTGAACAAGAACGAAATGAATGGTTTATAAAGGGGGGAGACGTGGTCTTAGAGGGGACAAGTAATTTATTTTAAATTTCAATTAGTTATGAATCGGTTTTATTCGATTTAAATTACCATGTGATTCTGAACTCCTTTTTGAACCCAACAACTGTCAATTCTAGGGTACAACCACTATTCTGAACCCACTGGGATAAGTATCGAAGTCTAGTTCGATCATCCGGAACAGATATTTAATTTAAATTGATATAATTTAAATTTCAAACCATTTAAATACTTCGATAATAATTTAATATTATTATTCCAATTCAAACATAATTTCGTATTGATTATTTGAACTGACTTCAAATCGGTTTTAACTTCGAATTCAGTTATTCGCTGATTCCTTATTTGATAATTTAATATATACGATATTAAATCGAAATTGATATTTAAATTGATAACGTAAATATAAAAATTCATTTATATTATCAACCAAATATTTAAATCCATTTTAAATATATGAAATTAGTTGACCGAAAACCCGGTCATTACATATGATTTTAGAAATCTTATGTAAATGAAATTTTATATAAGTATGATACATGCGAAGTGAAATGGATATTATATATGGTATCATATATTATTTCAAATCAAAGATATGGGAAGTACCTTCCACTAAAAATCAAGGTCCTACTCAGTAGGAACCCTTGTTGATATTTCTTTGATTGTGGTTGTCCGCACGTAATACTCATGAGTTTTCCTTTGAATTCGGCTGCATAGTGAAATTCGCAGCGCCGCGAAGGCCTACGACAACGAATGTTTCCTGGGGGAACAAAGCGTAACCATTGTGTCTGTTGCGATTTATGGTCGTTTTACGATGGCGAAATCCGTAGGGTTGCAAAGGCCTACGGGTACAGATGTTTCGTAGGAGATCCAGACGCAACTATTGTGTATATACGGTCCACATAACGTAATTCTTAGGGCAGTGATTGCCTAAGGTCTAAGGGTGATAGAGATGTAACCACCAGTGTTACTAGATGTAGACTGCCATCCATGCGATTGTTTTGAGGTATTATGGCGAAATGCGTAAGGCAGTGATTGCCTGGCCACCTATGGTCGTGGCACTTTGTCCTCGCGACCTGGTGATAAGCGACCTTAGGGGCTGTGTTCCATGATGATCTCAAGTCTTTCTATTCTATTTCTATTGATTCATCCTGTTGATTGTTCGTGAAAAAATTCGTAGGGAAGAGATTTACTAAGGGTATAGATGTTTCTGGGGGACCCAGGCGTAACCATAGTGTTTCTACGATTCATTAATAGTTTCATCAGTTGGTTAATTAGATGATACATTTTTTATCTATTTTAATGCTTTTAGTATTTTCGCTGGATGTTGAAATGAGTATACTTATTACTTCGAGATTTCTAGTTTTAAGCCTGAAGCATTACCAGATTCCTGAATAACGACGATAAACATGTGGAAATATCGAGTTATCAAAACTATTTTTGATATAAAAGAATTTTTTCAAAGATTTTTCTTACAAAATTTAAAATTTGTATATAAATCAAATACATTTGAATTAAATACATTGGTATAACTAAGAAAATAATTGATGAACGATAATGCGTGAGTGTACGAAAAACATTCTATGCGCATAACAATTTTGATTTAATTTGAATATACAAAGTTGATTTTAAATAGAATTGTTTGCTCGATTCTCGATGATGGAAACTGGGAAGAGTTTTTTATGTGAATCTGAAATTTTCTATCAAAATTTATTACTATGCAAGGAGAATAGAAGTTTCTAATCAAGAAGTCAAATCAGAAGCTCGTACTAGAGTGATCGAATTAACAATACTAATTAGAAGCAAAATTTTGTGTTTGAACAAACAATCGAAGTTGATACGCGTATGAATGGTATATCATTTAACTACTACTTCCTTATTTCTTTCCTTTTCGAGGTCGAAAAATTCTGAGCGGGGGAGATTGTAACATCCTGTATATTTAGATCATTTAAGTTATTGAATTTAAAATGGTTTATAATAAGAATTAAATGGTAAATTTAATTTAGAATGTACTTATTTGGAAATTAAAACATGAAATTGATTTATTATGAAACACTGATGTAACAACCCAACAATTTTAATAAAATTTACTTTGAAATTTTTGTCTTATAATTTAGACTTCCTGATATAAATTTAAAATTTATAGAGAAAAAAAAAATGTAGCATCATAATTATATATATGTGGGTAGTAAACACTTTGTTCATATAAATGATTTGTATTTGATTTATGGCATCTTGTTTGTATTGTCTAACTTATATCATATAGTAACATTAATATAGGAATATGGTTTGAATAAGAAATTTATCTTAAGTTATGTTGACCATAATATTTTGCTAAACATATATTCGAAATTTCTTAATTAAATTTATATTGGTTAAGCTATATATAAAGTAATGGTATTGATTTACTGATGGAAATTTAACTAAATTATAAATTTTATTAATTTTTGAAACAATATATATTGTAAATGATTTAAACTTATAAGTGTAACATTTTGTGTATAAATTGTTTGAAATTTATATGTAAATGGTTAAATTGGTTGTATATAAGTTGGTACAAGTCATAACCATAAATTTAAAATTTACAAGCAAGTTTGTTATATATATATATTACATAAAAATCATTAAAATCCAAACTTTTATAAATAAATTAGTTTAATTTTTGTTGGGCATGCATTGGTCCATTTTGTAAATAAGGTTAGGTGTCCTTTTGCATGGAAACAAAGTGCCAAGTGTATTAGATTTGGCTGAGAATATATTTGGAAATTTAATCAAATAAAAAGGGGACGACAGCTTTTTGGAGTAATCATTACTTTGCTTTGGGAATTATAAACATCCGGTGCACGCAAGACTTCCTCTTCCCTTCCATTTCACTGAGCATCCTTGCTGTGAATTCCTCCCTTTATTTACTCCCCTCGCCTAAATCTCCTTCGCCATTTCTTCTTTTCCTGCCGCACTTAAATCTCCTCAAAACACCCCATTCCTCTCTCCACTTTCCTCCAACCGTGAGCCTCATCTGTCCTCCACGTCCGCCATATTTCCGCCCGCATCCACCTCCTTCCCACACTCCTCCGCTCGCGTCCTGTACCCGGCCGCACTCCAGTCAGTTCACCTCCCACCGCCTCAACCACCGGACCACCTGCTACTACCTCCGACGCACCCATCGCCTCAACCCGCGCACTAACTCCAATACATCCGCCACCCTTAGCACTCCAGTCCGCCAACCACCCAGTCCCGCACCTCCACGTCCGTCACCCTCCGAGTACACAGCCCAACAACCAACGTCAGTCCCTCCTCTCCTCCTCAAATATCCGTAGCTTCCTCCTCACAAACAACCTCAGCCTTCGCTCACAACCTCATACGCCACTTCGCCAAACTCCGACGTCAGGTACCGCGGCCGAGACCTAACTTTCCTCCTCCTTTCAAAGAAAAAAAACTGTACCCTTTTTCTTGCATGCAGTGCTCAATTCCATCCAGCCGTGGTAGCCGAGGTTTGTTCTGGTTTTAAGGATTTAAAGTATTTAAGGTATCGATGTGTGTGTTAAGTATTTACGTTCATGCCAATAAAATTATATAAATATAAAAAAAAAATATGAAAATGTGTGTATTGCAGTGTTAGTTGAAGGTTAGTTGACGCATACAAGGTGCAGTTCGCGGTTGATACGGGCTTCACTTCCACACGCGTAAAATTGGTATTGTCCGTAAGTTGAACGTAGCTGATACGAGATATGAGAACAAAACGGAAAGCGATGCAGGTGAGAACACCTTATTTATAAGTTTATATGATTTTTTTTTATGCTGCATATGTTAATAAATATGGTAGATGATGAATTTGTTGCATGCATGGTTGATCTTGAATTGTGAAAATACCATATAAATCCGTAGATAAGATTGCTACCAAATGCGCGTTGGTGCTCTAACGCGTATGTATGAAATATAGTTGTATACATGAAATGGATGACATGTACGGGAATATTGAGCGATATTGAACATAACGCTTATGAGAAATTTATTGGTTGTTTGTTAGTTATTTGCCATGAATGTTTGGTATTGCTTTACGATCAAATAGTATGGTTAAATTCAGTTGTATGGTTTGTGTCACACACCGTAGTTGTGCGATTTTTCGTATAATCGACTTGAATCGGCCTTCCATATAAATAGTGATTCGACGATTAAAGCTACACTTTGGAATTTAACTTTGAATTTTGTTAATTTGAAGTTGGAAGTTTAAGCATTGGTTGCAAAAGACATCGGGTTTGAAATATATATATACATATAAAGGATAGTTTTGTACAAGACGAAATAGTTCCAAGGTAATTTCAAAAAGTTATATAAATTTGGGTTTCCCTAGTTTTCTTAGTAAAGTACTTCATATATGCATATGTATAAGGTTTAAATCATTTTCTATAATCTAATTATTTTATTCTATAAATATTTTTATTATAGTTATCATTTTTCCAGGTTATTTAAATAATAGTAATTTCTTCCTGATGGGAATTGATTTCAATTGAATTATTTAAGTTGAAATTGAATTGAATAAACTCTCTCATTTGATATATCTTGAGTTTGAGGAGATTTTGGTATTGTGATAAGAAAACATGTTCTATGTTGAATGTAAATCAATGTCAACAATTATGAGATCTCGATATGAACATATAAAAATATGAAAGTAATTTGGTTTTGAATAATTGAGATAATAAATAGGAGAAACATATTCTACTTGAAATGGAGTGTTGAATTATAGTGAATGGAATTTAAACCTGTTGAGATTTAGTGACTTTGGAAACGGATGAAAAGAATGACAATAAATAAAAGCATTATGTTTTGAAAACGTAAGACTTCAAGTGGAATTTATTTCAAAGAATGATAAGACAATAAAAAGTTATGCAATATGAGGTAGCCTCGATTTTTGAAGAATTGATAACGAAATGGAAGGAGATTTGAATCGGAACCGCGCATAATCCACAACTATTGTTTAAAATACGCTTATTATTTGGAAAGACCGGGATCGAATATATATGATTCGAAAACCATTCCAAGTAATAATACGACGTCGTTCGAGACTTGGTCAAGCGACAAGTGAAGACGATGATCTTCGAATTGCTTGGGTTGACGGCCGCCGATGTCTCGGTTGGGCTGATCACTCAATACGAGACTATTAGTGGCATGAGGTCTAAGCGTATTTGGAGATTTTTCGGATTTTGTTCCGTTAAAACCTAGAATGGACTTCAATGGATGGTATGTCTGACACTGAAATTGACCGCATAGCACTTATTTCCGTTAATGTATATCAGATTTGTGGCAATATATTATTCTCGTCTCTAAGTCATATGAACTTAGAGGGTATACATTGATTTATATCAGTGATATGTCGTGAATTGTCAATGTGACATACCCGAGTTATGAAATGAGATAGTGATGGTAAAAGGATGACTTATCAAAGCATAGCCTTATGGATGACGTGACATCAACAAACCTCACACCCGGATTGATGAGAAACTGGCGGTTAGGTTTTATACTTATATCTGAATTGATGGAAGCTGTGCAGCAGTGGGAGACCACTTATGAACCTGGGGAGATTGGGTATGTTCGGGGGGCCGCGTCTGGTCGAAAACCGTTGATCTGCCCTGACGATGTGTAGTCGGTGTCCGCGTATGGTCGAAAAAGCCGTTGAGACACTTCGTTTTGTATCCCTGATTGATCTTTCGTGCCAGGAATCATCAAGTTGGAAACCCAAATGCCAATACGAGCCATACGATTTTGATTGTATATATATATGGCAACATATATTATGGGGTATTATGCTGCCTAGGATTAATACATTTATTTACGAAATGTTTTTCCACACTTTATATATTATGATATATAAGAGGATTTTACGTATAAAGGCATATTTGGTTGTCATAAGATAAAACTCGCCCATCTGGTGTGCGCTTGCATTGTGTGATGTGGGACGAGCTTATGACAACTCCATTTTCTCAAAGACATTTCGAATTGATATGCACAGGAAGTTACTTGAAGTAAACTCGTTCCGCTTTAGCGACATGGTCCGTTAAATTTCCCAAGTTTAAATAAATTCTGTAACCAAATGTTTTATGTTCTCACACCAGTCCCATGACTGACCTGGAGTTTATTGTTCCTTCCTAAACTCTGGGTGCCCAATAAATTTTACTCGGGCAGTTAGAGTTTAGTTTGCAGTTTAGACCGTTAGAACTGGACTTGAAGCGCTTTCCGAGATTTGAGTTCAAGCTAGGATTGGAGCATCCGCCGTACCATGTGATTTTCTTCCGCTGAGAGTATATTTACTTTTCTTCCGCTGTATAAGTGTAACTCTGATATTCGATGTAACTCTGATGTAATATTGTACTATGAAATGTAAAGTTCTGTTATTTTGTTCAATATGTGTAAGTACCCATAACAATTCGTCTTTGTGTACGGTTTAAGTTGGTTTAATTACCGGCGAAAACCGGGCAAAAAGGCGGGTCGTTACAGTTGGTATCAGAGCTTTGGTTACACAAAGCTATGGGGTATGATACATTTTGAATGGAAAACAGAACTCATCAGAGTTATAATGTCTCGTTAGAGATAGGGTTAGGAATGCCCTAGAACGGGATTTTTGAATATTTCGTTGAGAGAGTGTATCAGGAAAATAGATTATTCTAAACTAAGTGAATGACTTTAGAACAACTATTATGAAATAACTGTTAAAAGGTAAATTTTATAGTAGTTATTCGACGTTGCGTTTGGACTACTAGTATATATGAAGGGTTCTAATATATGCGTGGCCGACGTATGTATGAAATCTTATATGTACTAGATATAGAAATAAAATCACGCTCTAGCGCTCGAGGAGGATTCTGTTGATGTCTGCAGCATCATCGGTATCCATTCCGAGTTACAGAAGTGGGATGACTATATGATTCCAGTCGAGACGTCGGGAAAATAATATTTCAACAAATGTTTGCAAATAATAGGTAATGTATGTGGTTATGATTATCTAGTGAATAAATATGAAATTATAAGCTAGTTAAGTAAACAAGAAATAGTATAACCTTTTTGAAATCCTAGGTTAACCCTAGAAGCACAGTGGAATTCTGGATGACGCAAAAGCAAGCAGGGAAGGCTTTGGCTCGAAGGGAAGAAGAAGAGATAGAAACACCGAGGAAGCTTAGGAATGTCCAGTGTTATAAGTGCTTTAGAGATGGTCACTTTGCGGTCAACTGCCCGAATAAGTCTAAGAAGAAGGAGAAAGTCGTTCGGAAGAATATATGTTGCTTCCAGTGTAAGAGAATTGGACATTTTAAGAATAAGTGCCCTAAGAAAAAGAAAGAAACCAAGGGTCCTGCAACGGAAAGGAAGTGCCATAGATGCAGGATGGTAGGACATGTAGTTCGAGATTGTCCAGTAAAGAAGGGAGCAGTAGCATCGTCGCAGACTGTAGCGCAAGGAAGTAAACCATTCAATCCATAGGGCTAGTTTTAAGAATAGTACAAGGTTTTAAGAAGTGAATGTATTAAGACCAATAATCAGGAATGAATGAATGTATGAATACCTGTATTAATTGGAATTGTAGTTGTTAGTTTATCTCTCTAAAATTTATGCGTCTAACTTTCAAATAGATCTAAAGGGTAGCCGATATAATTTCTTGGGTAATGCGAAATGTAAATTTAAAGTTCTGAAACATTAGACAACTTTAATCAATCCGATCTAAATGTGTTAAGAGGATTATGAAATAGAAGCGATTCTAGGGAACCTTAAAATTTGTAAAAGCTAAATGGCATAGAATATAGTACAAGCGCAAGATTAAATTTGTTTCTAAGTGAATTTTGTATTAATTTATAAAGGTTGAATAGTTCAAAGTTTAATTTGAAAATTTTATGACTCCTAAATTGGTGATGTGTCAGTAAACATGAGTAAACATTTGGTAAATAGGATAACTTGGAATTTGTAAAATTTCCATTTAAATTTGAGTAAAGGACATTAACTGAATTAGAAAGGGTGATGATTTTGGATAATATTAAATATAAATCTTTAGCATGTTCAAATACTTGGAATATTTGGGTGCAGGATTTAGGTTTGAACCAAAGAACCATTGATACAAGTAATGATCCCTCGATTTGTAATCAAAACAGGAACGGTTTAAATTTAAGTACCCTAATTATCCATGGATATAAAATTTCGGTAGATAAGAATTTGCCTTATTAGCACAGTTTCGTAAGCCAGCTAGATTGCTTAAAATAATAATGATGTATGAAACATGCATAGTTTTATTTTATGTTTTCTAAGCTTAGGTTTTTCCTTTTGTTTAGAAGCCGCCACAGTCTAGTAGTTACCATATCAGCAGCTCAGGGTCTGACTCTGACAGTTCCAGTAGTTCGGGTGGCCTTGAGTTAGATCCACAGCAGAGAGAGCATTTGAAGAATTTGGCAAGTATGCCAGGGTCGTTCATTGTGGACCAGATGAGAGGCATAGATGCAGTAGACTACTTTGGTGTTAATGCGCCACGAGGTATCGACGAGGCTACAGTGGAGGCAGTCTGGCAGCAAGTTCTTAACATGAGAGACCAGCATCGGGCAGGTCACGAGGCGGTACCGGATTACGCTGATTTAAGGCTGGACCTAGCATTAGTTGAGATATTTGAAGAGATGCTGTATGCCGAGCAGCCAGGGATGATAGTTGAGGGCGAGCCAATACCAGAAGCAGAGGCTGATGGTCATGAAGAGGATATGGAGCAGATGGAGCAGCCTGTACAGTTAGATGAGGTTGCTGCCGAAGACGAGAATATGGTGGCAAATGAGAATGATATTGTAGTCGATGAGGAGGATGTTGTAGCTGAGGACAATATTATAGCAGACGAGGATGTGGTAGCGAGTGATGATGAGCTTGTGATTGACGAGGCTTTAGAGCAGCCTTGGGATGGAGCTGAAGGAGGTATTATGGTGGGAGATGATGGCTTAGTAGCAGATGAAGGGGAAGAGTTTGAGGATGACGGTTTTATGGCTGACGACGAAGAAGAATTCGAGGATGTGGAGCCTTTGGCGGATGATGAGCCCGAAGAGGTTAGTTTGTCAGATCCATCAGACGATGAGTCTGATACATCTGATGATTAGATTAATGATGGATGATGACCTTGTACATATGGTATGTATGTTATCTTAAGTGCTTAGACGCACTAGGATATTTTGGGCTAGTACGGTTTTTGAGGGACTAGTACCTTGATAGGTATACTTTTCTGTGACGGTATATTTTGGACTACCTTAAGTACGTAGTACGTACTAAGGTAGGGATACTTTTTGTATGCTGACTTGTATGACTTTATGATATGATCTTTTGGACGACCATGATATGTATGTTTATAAGAATCTGAATCTATCTTAATATTTTGGAATTTGTTTTCCGGATTATATAAAAGGATTGATTCAGGATAGTAGGAAGTTGAACAAAAAAAATACGACCTTCTTTTTCGAGGACGAAAAAGCCTTAAGGGGGGGTGAATGTAACAACCCAACAATTTTAATAAAATTTACTTTGAAATTTTTGTCTTATAATTTAGACTTCCTGATATAAATTTAAAATTTATAGAGAAAAAAAAAATGTAGCATCATAATTATATATATGTGGGTAGTAAACACTTTGTTCATATAAATGATTTGTATTTGATTTATGGCATCTTGTTTGTATTGTCTAACTTATATCATATAGTAACATTAATATAGGAATATGGTTTGAATAAGAAATTTATCTTAAGTTATGTTGACCATAATATTTTGCTAAACATATATTCGAAAATTTTTAATTAAATTTATATTGGTTAAGCTATATATAAAGTAATGGTATTGATTTACTGATGGAAATTTAACTAAATTATAAATTTTGTTAATTTTTGAAACAATATATATTGTAAATGATTTAAACTTATAAGTGTAACATTTTGTGTATAAATTGTTTGAAATTTATATGTAAATGGTTAAATTGGTTGTATATAAGTTGGTACAAGTCATAACCATAAATTTAAAATTTACAAGCAAGTTTGTTATATATATATATTACATAAAAATCATTAAAATCCAAACTTTTATAAATAAATTAGTTTAATTTTTGTTGGGCATGCATTGGTCCATTTTGTAAATAAGGTTAGGTGTCCTTTTGCATGGAAACAAAGTGCCAAGTGTATTAGATTTGGCTGAGAATATATTTGGAAATTTAATCAAATAAAAAGGGGACGACAGCTTTTTGGAGTAATCATTACTTTGCTTTGGGAATTATAAACATCCGTGCACGCAAGACTTCCTCTTCCCTTCCATTTCACTGAGCATCCTTGCTGTGAATTCCTCCCTTTATTTACTCCCCTCGCCTAAATCTCCTTCGCCATTTCTTCTTTTCCTGCCGCACTTAAATCTCCTCAAAACACCCCATTCCTCTCTCCACTTTCCTCCAACCGTGAGCCTCATCTGTCCTCCACGTCCGCCATATTTCCGCCCGCATCCACCTCCTTCCCACACTCCTCCGCTCGCGTCCTGTACCCGGCCGCACTCCAGTCAGTTCACCTCCCACCGCCTCAACCACCGGACCACCTGCTACTACCTCCGACGCACCCATCGCCTCAACCCGCGCACTAACTCCAATACATCCGCCACCCTTAGCACTCCAGTCCGCCAACCACCCAGTCCCGCACCTCCACGTCCGTCACCCTCCGAGTACACAACCCAACAACCAACGTCAGTCCCTCCTCTCCTCCTCAAATATCCGTAGCTTCCTCCTCACAAACAACCTCAGCCTTCGCTCACAACCTCATACGCCACTTCGCCAAACTCCGACGTCAGGTACCGCGGCCGAGACCTAACTTTCCTCCTCCTTTCAAAGAAAAAAAAACTGTACCCTTTTTCTTGCATGCAGTGCTCAATTCCATCCAGCCGTGGTAGCCGAGGTTTGTTCTGGTTTTAAGGATTTAAAGTATTTAAGGTATCGATGTGTGTGTTAAGTATTTACGTTCATGCCAATAAAATTATATAAATATAAAAAAAAAATGAAAATGTGTGTATTGCAGTGTTAGTTGAAGGTTAGTTGACGCATACAAGGTGCAGTTCGCGGTTGATACGGGCTTCACTTCCACACGCGTAAAACTGGTATTGTCCGTAAGTTGAACGTAGCTGATACGAGATATGAGAACAAAACGGAAAGCGATGCAGGTGAGAACACCTTATTTATAAGTTTATATGATTTTTTTTGTATGCTGCATATGTTAATAAATATGGTAGATGATGAATTTGTTGCATGCATGGTTGATCTTGAATTGTGAAAATACCATATAAATCCGTAGATAAGATTGCTACCAAATGCGCGTTGGTGCTCTAACGCGTATGTATGAAATATAGTTGTATACATGAAATGGATGACATGTACGGGAATATTGAGCGATATTGAACATAACGCTTATGAGAAATTTATTGGTTGTTTGTTAGTTATTTGCCATGAATGTTTGGTATTGCTTTACGATCAAATAGTATGGTTAAATTCAGTTGTATGGTTTGTGTCACACACCGTAGTTGTGCGATTTTTCGTATAATCGACTTGAATCGGCCTTCCATATAAATAGTGATTCGACGATTAAAGCTACACTTTGGAATTTAACTTTGAATTTTGTTAATTTGAAGTTGGAAGTTTAAGCATTGGTTGCAAAAGACATCGGGTTTGAAATATATATATACATATAAAGGATAGTTTTGTACAAGACGAAATAGTTCCAAGGTAATTTCAAAAAGTTATATAAATTTGGGTTTCCCTAGTTTTCTTAGTAAAGTACTTCATATATGCATATGTATAAGGTTTAAATCATTTTCTATAATCTAATTATTTTATTCTATAAATATTTTTATTATAGTTATCATTTTTCCAGGTTATTTAAATAATAGTAATTTCTTCCTGATGGGAATTGATTTCAATTGAATTATTTAAGTTGAAATTGAATTGAATAAACTCTCTCATTTGATATATCTTGAGTTTGAGGAGATTTTGGTATTGTGATAAGAAAACATGTTCTATGTTGAATGTAAATCAATGTCAACAATTATGAGATCTCGATATGAACATATAAAAATATGAAAGTAAATTGGTTTTGAATAATTGAGATAATAAATAGGAGAAACATATTCTACTTGAAATGGAGTGTTGAATTATAGTGAATGGAATTTAAACCTGTTGAGATTTAGTGACTTTGGAAACGGATGAAAAGAATGACAATAAATAAAAGCATTATGTTTTGAAAACGTAAGACTTCAAGTGGAATTTATTTCAAAGAATGATAAGACAATAAAAAGTTATGCAATATGAGGTAGCCTCGATTTTTGAAGAATTGATAACGAAATGGAAGGAGATTTGAATCGGAACCGCGCATAATCCACAACTATTGTTTAAAATTCGCTTATTATTTGGAAAGACCGGGATCGAATATATATGATTCGAAAACCATTCCAAGTAATAATACGACGTCGTTCGAGACTTGGTCAAGCGACAAGTGAAGACGATGATCTTCGAATTGCTTGGGTTGACGGCCGCCGATGTCTCGGTTGGGCTGATCACTCAATACGAGACTATTAGTGGCATGAGGTCTGAGCGTATTTGGAGATTTTTCGGATTTTGTTCCGTTAAAACCTAGAATGGACTTCAATGGATGGTATGTCTGACACTGAAATTGACCGCATAGCACTTATTTCCGTTAATGTATATCAGATTTGTGGCAATATATTATTCTCGTCTCTAAGTCATATGAACTTAGAGGGTATACATTGATTTATATCAGTGATATGTCGTGAATTGTCAATGTGACATACCCGAGTTATGAAATGAGATAGTGATGGTAAAAGGATGACTTATCAAAGCATAGCCTTATGGATGACGTGACATCAACAAACCTCACACCCGGATTGATGAGAAACTGGCGGTTAGGTTTTATACTTATATCTGAATTGATGGAAGCTGTGCAGCAGTGGGAGACCACTTATGAACCTGGGGAGATTGGGTATGTTCGGGGGGCCGCGTCTGGTCGAAAACCGTTGATCTGCCCTGACGATGTGTAGTCGGTGTCCGCGTATGGTCGAAAAAGCCGTTGAGACACTTCGTTTTGTATCCCTGATTGATCTTTCGTGCCAGGAATCATCAAGTTGGAAACCCAAATGCCAATACGAGCCATACGATTTTGATTGTATATATATATGGCAACATATATTATGGGGTATTATGCTGCCTAGGATTAATACATTTATTTACGAAATGTTTTTCCACACTTTATATATTATGATATATAAGAGGATTTTACGTATAAAGGCATATTTGGTTGTCATAAGATAAAACTCGCCCATCTGGTGTGCGCTTGCATTGTGTGATGTGGGACGAGCTTATGACAACTCCATTTTCTCAAAGACATTTCGAATTGATATGCACAGGAAGTTACTTGAAGTAAACTCGTTCCGCTTTAGCGACATGGTCCGTTAAATTTCCCAAGTTTAAATAAATTCTGTAACCAAATGTTTTATGTTCTCACACCAGTCCCATGACTGACCTGGAGTTTATTGTTCCTTCCTAAACTCTGGGTGCCCAATAAATTTTACTCGGGCAGTTAGAGTTTAGTTTGCAGTTTAGACCGTTAGAACTGGACTTGAAGCGCTTTCCGAGATTTGAGTTCAAGCTAGGATTGGAGCATCCGCCGTACCATGTGATTTTCTTCCGCTGAGAGTATATTTACTTTTCTTCCGCTGTATAAGTGTAACTCTGATATTCGATGTAACTCTGATGTAATATTGTACTATGAAATGTAAAGTTCTGTTATTTTGTTCAATATGTGTAAGTACCCGTAACAATTCGTCTTTGTGTACGGTTTAAGTTGGTTTAATTACCGGCGAAAACCGGGCAAAAAGGCGGGTCGTTACAACTGATCTTTAAAATTTATTTTTTTCATATAGAAGTGATCTAGACAATTTTATATCGTCAAAGTTTAGTCGTTCTGTTTGAATCGGTTTATGATGACTATTTGCGGTAGCGGCAACTGACCTATCATAAATATAAATATAAAATAAAAATAAAATTTTGAAATTTAATATTTGAGATGCGTCTAACTAGACATTGCAAAGGAATAAATTTCATATGAAAATACGCAAGTTTGTTCCATTCGCGTTAATTTAATTAAAGATTTAATAAAACCGCTACGAATAAAACGTTGTCAGAATTCGAGCGAGTTTAAACTTAAAATACTAGATTGAATTCTAAGAATAATGCTATCTTTCATTTCGCGAAAATCAGAGCTTTTGACTTCCATTTTATCATTTTTGTGTGCGAGTTATACATTAAAAGGGGTCCGTAACGCGATTTTGAACATAGCATCGTGACGCTACAAACTGTATAGTGTTACGTCCGTCTCGTCGCGTTGATTATCACAACATACTCATTTGTCAGTTTCAGTGCTCGGTTCGTGATGAACTTGTGAAAAGCCTTGCATGGTCATTTTTGAAACAAAGTCATTTGAGTTTGACGTGTCTCTATTTGGATTTAGCATATTATTCTAGCCATTTTGGGTCTGGAAACCCTGTCTGTAACGTTGGTATGGCGCTCGAAAAGACAATAATGCGAATACTCACTTATGTTTTTATATATAAAACATGCATGCATGTTCCCTTTCTTTTCTTGCATTAGAATCTCACGTTCCACTTTTCAGTAAAAAAAAACTTTCGTTGCCTTTTAACGCTTTATTTCCTATTGTTCCATTTCCTGTGCAAATATTTGTAGTAGTATACAAGAAAATGAAAAGGCTACCACTTCCTCATTTCCTTCTACCATATCCTCATTTTCCTTTGCAAGTAATGGCTCCACTCAAAAAACATAGTTTTCTTGAAAAGGGAGAAAGGACAGTAAAGCTACCGTGTCTGAAGCAACGTGCGACAATCCATTATCGACTCACGAGCGTCGAATCTCCGCTGCGTAATCACGGTGAGTTTTTATTCATTCACGCGCCTAACATCCATGTTATCAATAAATCTGTGTTAACTTATTTATATATACTGTTATGAAATTGTTTCTTAGTTATATATAAAAAATAAAAATGCTTGAGTTACTGGGTATATTAGTTACGTGGAATGAACAAAGCGTGTTGTTTATGTGCTGATACACATCTATGTGCAATGGATATAAATGTAAGTCTTAGATTTGATTGGCATGAAATGTGTGTGCGTGTGTGTATATATATATATAGTTCACTAAGCACAAGTGCCGCCAAATGTAGATCGAGCAGCTAGTATATATTATATCATCCTAACCGGGTGTTGAATTATTTTTCCACATGATCTCTTTCTTCTTCTTTAGGGACAAATAAAACCAAAATTTACACTACAATACCTATTTGGGCATTAATCAATGAAAATATGGAAAAAGTTAAGTATTACAAATCTTGAAAAGAAAATATGTGTGGCACTAAAAAATGAAATACTATATTGAAATTTCCAAGTCATACAATGCTACTATAAATAGCATAAATGCATGAAATTATAAATAAACAAAGGCAATGCTAGTTAAAAATATGTCCTTGCGATATGTTTATGTTGAAAATATGGTTGCAGTATGTTGTAATATGTAATTACGAAGGGTTGGGATTACAACATGGGTTAGTTGTGATGAATGATTGTTGTATATATACGTTAACTTACGTAGGCTCACGTGGGATATTAAAACCACAATTAGGGATATTAAAACCACAATTGTTGTTGTTAAACAATATGCGTTTGTCACAATATATAGTTTTTTACAACCAAACATTGGAAAGTTAAGTAAGGAAATGTGGTTTGAATTCTTATTTTATCGATGGGAAATATTTAAAACTTAAATTATAAATATGTTGGTTTAGGAAAGTTATTTAAGACAATAAAAAAACAGTTTAAATTGTTATAAAATTAAATGAAATTTTAAAATCAAATTATTTCAAAAAGGGAATTGGATTTGAAATTAAAATATCTTGGAGCGAAGTTTGTAACGATAGTATAAATTGTATTATAAAGAATTAGAAGGCTGGAGTCTTTTTCCATTTAAATATAAATTGTTTGGAAATCTATAATGACCAAATGGTGTGTAAATTAAACCATGGGTGTTGCCTCACATGCCTTGTCATGTTTATCGCTGTACGAGCTTATAACGATTTTGTTGTAAATAGAAAATGTGTCAAGATGAATCAATGTGAAGCTTTAAATCTATTTGGATATTTATTGTACTGACATACATTACATAGCATAGCTTGTGCTGTTATGTGAAATGGTTTAATAAGTCCTTAGGAGATGGAAAACCCATAATTACTATGCACTAATTATTGACTTAGTAAAGGATGTTAAGCCTGACTCAAGTGTTTTGTGTTTTTCATGGAACTTTCGGATCAGACCCCAGTGTCGCAGATCTAAAGATTCGAGCTATCGAGGTTAGAAGCACATGAAGACGCGCTCGCTTTGGTTCGTCCTTCTATTTACGTTTTATTAAATTATGTATGTATATTAATCTTCCATTGTACAGTAAAATTTTGTAAACTATGATATTATTGTAATAAATTTCTGCTATGAGATATTATAGTTCATTCTATTATGTGATTCTATGTGTATATTCTATTTAAACCCGTAAGCTAAATAACTATCTATCATTTTGAACGCTTCGAGTTGGTTTAATTGCCAACTTGAAGTGGTCAAAACGGTAGGTCGTTGCAAAAATTATGGATTGGAGGCTTCGATGCACATAACGATCAGAAAAATGGTGGCTGTATTCCTATATACTATCGCATTTGCTCTTCCTACAAGGCAGGTTACTAAACGGTTTCAACGATCAAATGGTATGATTGTCATTTTTTTCAAAAAGTTCTGGATTCAGTTCTCTTACTGGCTGTGGATATTATTAGGCCGATCGATACCCAATTTAATCGAATTCCAGAACAAATTCGTTCTTCACCATAATATTTTCCTTTCTTTAAAAACTATATTGGGGTTATTGATGGGACACATTTAATGGCTCATGTGGCTTGACAAACATGGAAATACGTTATTCCATGCACCTATATTTTATCTTTTTGTATATAAATAAATATTACATTGGGTATTATTTTGTTGTTTTTACAGATGAGTTGTTCAAGCCTTGTACAGCCTAAAAAGTGAAAAATATACGCCATATACATGAAGAATTGCATAGGGAGCTGTCATTGGAGGCTAATTGCGTTCACATTGGGATATCATATTTTCCTTTGAAAGTGACTAAAAGAAAACATCTTTGAAAATCTTATAATGAACGCATGGCGAAGAGGGATAAGTTGAGGATCATACTACAATCTTTGATGAGGAGACCCATTTAGATGATTAGGGTTTGCAACTCAGCTATAAATACACATGTATACCTATTGTAAACATTTGTCCTTTTTCTTCTGTAATTCTTCTTCCATTAATCTAGTTTAGTTTTCTTCTTTTCAATTTTCTGCATTTTTTTTATTTTCTTAGCAATTAGTGTTGTCTACGAAATTAGATTTGGTAGAGCACTAGTTGTCTTTTTCATTTATTTTTCGTTAGTGATTGACCGTTTTATTAGATTCAACGGTAAATTGGTAATCCTAATTTTATTCTCTGTTTGCTATTTTATTTTTTGCAATTTTAATTTCTGCTTTTTATTTGCTTTCCTTGGTCATATTGGATTAAATATAGATTTGATTATATTTAGATCTGTATTTAATTCAATAATAGTTTTATTGTAGATTCAGTTTTTATTGTTTTGCTCAATCCAACCTCCAAACTTTGTCTAGCTCGCCCAAGAAATAATATAAATAGTGTGTTTTGCTATTCACACCCCCATTTAGACTACTGGCCACCTTTAAAAAAATTAATAGATTGTATTATTTTTGACCTACTTCCTACCACCACTTTATTTCTTTTCACTCGATCAATAAAAGCCGTACTGTCTCTTCTCTTCTCTTCTCAAACAACGTAAATTATCAGATATCAAACCCTAAACCATAAGAAAAAAAATAATTTTTTTGCTGAGTAGAGGATGGCAGATAAAGACAAAAAAGATGTTAGTTTTGTATATCATGCTGTATAATTTATTCTGTTGTTATAATTTTTTTAGGGTTTTGTATTAATTTTTGTAGGAGCTTTCTTTCACCCTTCTCTCTACTTCGTGTTTGGAAGACATTAATTTCGATGACGTTGTAATAGAGAATGACATTGTAAGTTGTTGAATTTTAGGATTTTCTTCATACAACAACAAGTTATACGTCAAAATTTATAAAAAAAATTCATTTTAATTATTTTTATATGATTTTTGAAGGAAGATAATGTGATTGATGATAAACCTGAAAACTATATGGATGATAGCAATAGGCCGCAAGATGATCGATCAAATGCCGTTGAAGACACAAAAGTTGATTTGACAGATCATTTTACAACTGATGAAGTATGTAGTTTGTACTTAATTTACAATCACTATTATTCATGTAAAACTAGAAGTATGTTAATTTTTTTTGTTAAACGATGTGATTTCGGGTATTTGATTCGCAGAACGCGCTGATTCGATAGTGTAAAACAACAGGTAAAAAGTTGAATACTATTGTAGAGCGATTCGATGGTGTTAATCAGCTGAGTGGATGCTTGAAATTGCATTGATAATTTAGGGAAATCTTCAAAAATGTAGAGCGATGGAGAAAATTTTAGGAAGAAGACATTTTTTTTGGAATGATGAAGAATTAAAGACAGAGGTGGTAGCCGATTAGAAATTGAATAATTTAGGTGGTGTAAAGGAGTAGAGATGCACAAAAAAGATGTGGACTTTAGTACAGGTGGCCATAATCTAAATGGGGGTGTGAATAGTAGCACACTAAAATAAAAAAGGGGCGTGTTTTATTTTGGGTGGGATGTTGCGTGAGTTGTGTTTCCCTTGTTTTTACAGAGTGTAAGTTAGATTAGTCTTTCTTGTTTTAGTTTTGCTTTTGTGAGTGTAGTTTTAGTTTTTTTTGAAGTTTAGTTGAGCTTAGTTCTTTTGAATTTTCTTTTTAGCTTAATTTAGATTTTTATAAAGTTGAGTTTAGTTTCGTTTTATTTTTATTTTTATTTTTTTAAGTCTAGGCATTTGTTAGTTTTTCCCCCAATCTCACTTAGTTTTTATTATATATATATATATACATTTGTTTGTTTTATTTTTCAAAAGAAAAAAATAAAAAAACAATGAAAGGAAAAAGTTTAAAATCAAAGGCCAACTTTGAAGTGAACGATTTAAGCACACAAACAGGGATCAAACATCAATTAAACTTTGAGTTAAAGGATTAAAGCATTCAATTGCTCTGGAAGGACTGCCAATACACCACTGTACAATTTTCTAAAACTCTACAGGCTCTGCTGCTGCTTGAAAAATAAATATAAATTGCTTGTAAAGATTTCCTGCAGGTGCCGCGGCTCGCTTGTAAATTTTTTATTTATGCAATTTATTAATCTATAACTGTTTAATTGTCATAACTTAAATCATCACTCTCATTGGTTTTCAAATTTAAATTTCATTAAACATTGACTCTAGGAAAATATGAGCTCATATAGAATAATATAATCGAAAAGTGGTGCTTTGTGAAGTTGATTATCTCGTATAATTGGATCGCGGATATATAGTAGTTCAAAATTTTGAACTATTAGCAAATGAGGTTGCATACTACCCGTAAAACATTGGTCGTATCCCTTAGTATTTATATTATACGTGAACGGTCATAAGACCGTCTTCCCCTTTCTAATTGAGTCGTTTAATTAATAAAGCACAACTTAGTATTTTATACTATTTTGAAGTGAAAATAATTTCTGTCTTGCCTTGACTTCATTCAAATATATGATTCAAAAAAATCCCTTGAGAGAAATGTGGTTTAATAACCTGAGAGGATCTCATCGACTCGAGGATTATGAGTATGATTTACAATTCATAAGGCAAAAAAATTCGAAATTTCATGAGCCCAGGTCCAACAATTTTCAAAATTTTCCAAATGGCCAACATTTCAAAGTCATAGATATAATCGAAATGGTGATTTCAATTCAAATTTCAATAATTTCAATTATGGGCCACATCCATATCAAAATAGATTTGAATCGCAATGTACCTTTGATCAACATCAATATGGGGTTGTAAATCAATTCAAAAATAATTTTGAAAATGAAAATGATTTTCAAATCGATCAAAATTTTAAAGATTACAACCCATATCAACATCTTGAGAATGACCAAAATTGCAATTTTCCCTCTAACTTTAACAGTTTTGGTTACAAACCTAATTTTCAAAATCAAAATGATTTCTAACATCATTTCCATTTTTCTAAAATTTCAAACAATTTTGAGAATCAAGGAATCCAAAATGAGAGCTCTCAAATCAACGATTCTGAAGAATATCATCTTAACATTCCTAGAGATACAGTCGAAAGGATAGATAAACAGATCGATGAACTTCTTTATTTAATGACATCTTTTGGAGAACAACGCAAGCAAGAAAATCGAATGGGCATTGAATCAGAAAATAATTCAATTTTTACAGACACTGAAAATTTTCAAATAACAACTTTGGAAATTGAGAATAACCATCTAAATGAAGTTGTTCACAATCCACTAAATGACTTGGAATTCAACTCCTTTATGGAAAACAATTTAAGCTCCAATGTTGATCCTTCTTTTTCTGGTTGTATGAAACTTAAAAATTGAAATTTGAAAATTGAAAACTTAGAAAATGTTGTAGCTATCAACAACTCAAAATTTGAGAATGAATCCAATCAACATGAATTTTTTGGGTTGTATGAGGAAGAAGTAGATTGCAGCCACGAGTTCGAAAATTTTAAGTTTTAGAAAACTTCCAACGAACTTGAAGTTGTCAGGGTCGAAAATATGTTGTCCAGTAATAAAATTGAGAAATGTGATCGAATAGTCTTAAATAATACTCAGCATTCAAATTTCACGATTGCAACTGAATTTATATACGATCACAAATTTTTGAACAATTACACTGATAAATTTGTTGAACACATGAATTATTTTTGGAATGTTAACTTAGTTGAAAAACTTCATGTTAGGATGACACTGGACATTTATCCACTGGACTATAAATCTGGGTATAAAGATGAGATGGTTCTCAAAAACTTTTGCTTATTAGAAAACAAGCCTAGACATAGTGGGAATGGGATTCATTGGGCTAGAACCAGGCATGGGGGAAGAAGTTGGTGGCATTCTTTGCATCGTATGCATCGCAAACACATATATCATTGTACATATGATCCTTTCTTAGATATAATTAGATTGCATTTCATTCTACTAATATTTTTTTCATCTCATCCACCTTTAGCTGCTATCTTTCACATTCAGAAAATGTGTTTACAGTGTGGGCACTGTCTAAATCAAATGTGTGTGTGTGTTAGGGGGTGGGGGGGGGGGGAGTAGTCTGCATTACATCCTTTTATTTTTCTTTCCACATAGGACCATCATGCATTTTAGATCATAGTAACATGCCATTTTTTTAAGCACGACTCATTTTAGATTGATACTACAAAATATGTTAAATTTTTTAGTTAGTTGATAATATTTTTTCTCTCAACTAAGATTGAATAAGATATAATGAAATGTTGAATTTTGAGGGATATTAGTGTAACCGGTACATAGGGAGATTCTTAGGTGATCATCGTGAGATTTATTCTAAATTGTAGCTTTTGTTTAATGAGTGGAGGACTCAAAATAATTATATTGGCTTTTTGAGTCTTTAAAACTAAGTTGTGATAAGATGAATTCACGTAACTCTCTCTTGTTCTTATATTTTCAATAATAATAATAATAGTAATCCAAGGGTATCCAACATTGCTTGTAAATCTAGCGTTGGTGTGCAAACCTGCCAAGCTCTTTCCGACATGTTGTTGACATTGTCAGCGTTGGTATACTTTGGTCTCATTTTATGAGTTGGACACCTAAGGATTACCGACATCTTGTTGACAAAGTCAGCGTCAGTCTGCACAATCCGCCAAGCTCTTTCCCAACTCTCCGTCAGTCCGCGAGGCAGTGCATGGGTGGTATACCTTGATCTTTTAAGCTAGGTGTGTGTAATTAATCGAAAGTTTTAATTTTTATAAAGATAGAAAATAAGAGATGATGCTCAAACACTTCTTTCCGACATCTTGTTGACAAAGTCATCGTCGGTATACCTTGGTCTTATTTTATGAGTTGGACACCTAAGGATTACCGACATCTTGTTGACAAAGTTAGCGTCGGTCTACACAATTCGCTAAGATCTTTCCCAACTCTCCGTCAGTCCGCGAGCCAGTGCATGAATGGTATACCTTGGTCTTTTTTGTTAGGTGTGTGTAATTAATCGAAAATTTTAATTTTTACAAAGATAGAGGATAAGCGAGGATGCCCAAACACTTCTTGACCTTATTGATTTGACTATCCATACGTGAGGAAATAATAATACCACTTTATGACTGTGACAAGCAAATTAAGGATTTATTTGTTGCACTATGTTGTCAACCTAACCAACTGGCCAAACTAGAGTTTAACATTGAAAACTTGAATTATATTGAAAATTTATGACAAGTTAAGGTATCTAAAATAAAATCAACTGACTAGAAATTGTTAATTTACCTTGTTGTACCACTTTTTTGAAACAAGTCATGTTTTCATTTGCATTTGTTCATTGCACTCATATAGTTGCATTAGAACCACAATATACTGCATTTGGATTTTATGGATAGTATCCGCTGAAAACCCTCATGAGACACCACTCGTCCTATAAGGGACACCTAGAGATTTAACGGCTTGTTGCATACACTCAATGCAATCATGTTTCCTACGAAAGTGTGACCTATCTAGTTTAGTATTCCATTTTTTTTACTCGAGGATGAGTATAAGATAAGTGTGGGGGTATTTGATCAGCATGGAAATATGTTATTTATGCACCTATATTTTATCCTTTTGTATATAAATAAATATTACGTTGGGTATTATTTTGTTGTTTTTATAGATGAGTTGTTCAAGCCATATACAACCTTAAAAGTGAAGAATGTACGCCATATGCATGAAGAATTGATAGGGAGCTGTCATTGGAGGCTAATTGCATTACATTGGGCTAGCATATTTGCTTTTAAAAGAGATTGAAAGAAAAGATATTTGAAAATCTTCTAATGGACACATGGGGAAGAGGGATAAGTTGAGGATCATACTACAATCTTTTATGAGGAGGCTAATTTAGATGATTATGGTTTGCAACTCAGCTATAAATACACATGTGTACCCATTGTAAACATTTGTCCTTTTTCTTCTGTAACTCTTCTACCATTAATATAGTTTAGTTTTCTTCTTTTCTCTTTTATACATTTTTTTATTTTCTTAGCAATTAGTGTTGTCTACACAATTAGATTTGGTAGAAAACTAGTTGTCTTTTTCATTAGTGATTGACCTTCTGATTTGATTCCACGGTAATCCTAATTTTATTCTCTATTTGCTATTTTATTTTTGCAATTTTAATTTATGCTTTTATTTGCTTTCCTAGGCCATATTGGATTAAATGTAGATTTGATTAAATTCAGATCTGTATTCAATTCAATAATAGTTTTATTGTCGATTCAGTTTTTATTGTTTTATTCAACCTAACCTCCAAACTTCGTCTAGCTCGCCCAAAAAATAGTATAAATAATTAATTTAAGTTTCCTCCATGTGTTTGACCTGCATACTACACACCTGTGTGCTTGCAGTTATTATTACATAATTTGCGCTTTTCTATTCCATTGGAAAGCATCAATCATGGCTCAAGCAGACATGCAATGTTTATAGGGCAGAAAGGATTTCCTACACCAAATATAATGGTAGTTTGTGCATTTGAGTTAACTTTTACATTTTTAAGAGTGGAACGGTAAGGAACTGCCCACGACGCTAAAATATTTTGGGAAGTAATAAATAATCTGGATCTTAGTTTCCCTCATCCACATATTGGACGGTATTATTTAGTGGATTCAGAGTATCCACTATTAGAAAGATATATAACTCCTTACTGATCCGTGAGACACCATATACTAGACTTTAATGACACATAAAATGAGCCGAAGTCAGACAATAACGTTTTCAAGTACTATTATTCGAGTTTGTGTATGGCAATTGAAGGAACTTTTGGTATTTAGAAGAAAAAAAATATGCCATCTTATAAAACATGCAAACGTATCCATACAATGTTCAAGTACAAATTGTTACTGCTACAATGACTAGTCATAACTACATTAGAAAATACAATGCTGGCGATCTAGATTTTATGCCGTATGATGACAACCCTGATTTAGTGCCAGAGGAATATCTCGATGAGTATTACAGTGTATCAAATCGCGAAAACAAAGACCGAGAACCCGTTCAAAGAACCGGAACAACATCCACCATGGTAGTTGTTCGAGGCAATATACGAAACGAACTAGTTATCGTAGGAATGCATTAAAAAGGTTCACTGTATTGTGTATTTTATATTAGCATTTTAAATTCTATAATTTTTATTCTGCAATTATATGTATTTTGAATTCTGCAGTTTGCATTCTGCATTCTACTATTCCGTTCGACAATTATCACACAAACTATTGTGTACATTCAAACAAACTGTCACCCACCAAAGGATTTAAATCCATGTCTATTTTATTAAACAAAATAGATGTATAAATTGCTGCAAACTTGCGAGTTCAAAAGGAAAAAAAATAGATGTGGTTTAGAATTGATGGGAATGTCTGAGAAGGAGGGTAAGCTTACCAGCTTTGGAAAGTGGGAACTCTCATTACAAAACTAACTTCAAACTATAAACACGCACTAACAATAAAAATAATAAATAAAATAAAAATAAAATAATAACTCTTCCCCTTCCAATTTGCCCCTTTCGCAAAAAAAACACATTCCCCATTCACAACAATTCCCCTTCAAATTACCCCTTCCAAATACCCCTTCCCGTTCAAAATCAAACGCACCTTATGGATGCATTCTCAACGAACTGTAAAGGGATATTTGAGTGTGGCACTGTTGTGAATGCGGAATGTGTTTTTTTTATTGCGAATAGAGTATTTGAACATAGTATTTGAGCAGGGTATTTATTTGTTAAATTATTTGTTTTGAATTAATTAAGTACTAATTACACAAAAGAAAACGACCACATTTTATTACACGAATGGAAATACAACAACTACACTGAAAATAAAACACGTACATGAAAAAAATAAAAAGTACAACGATGCAGTAATCTGCTCAACTCGGGTAAAATAAACCCCCATATATCATCTTTGGTAAGATCCTCGACAATCTCCACCTTCCGCGGGTCATCGCGGAGAATCGTCATAATCTTCTATCGCTCAGCATTTGACACTCCTCGAACAATATTATAGCAACAAGTAACAAGCTCCGACACGTGGGGGTCACAAAAGGGCGGCTCGAACTGCCATGCTCCGTGTGTCTGCACCAAGGGGACTGACCAGAAGGTTGCTCGCTAGTAGCCATCCAACTGGAATAGTAACCGGCGTCGACAGCAGTGAAAGAAGCAGTTGGAGTTGGTGCAAGTGCAGCTGGAGGTGGAGGTGCAGTATCAGGTGCAACCTCAGGAATCGGATACGTGCAAGCAGGAGTATGTAAACAACCACTAAATAACATGTCCTACTCTCGGAACTTCATACGCTAATTTCTTCTGAATCGCCAAAAGGGTCTGCTTGTGCCGCTAGCCCCCAAAAATCGGGACCACCCAACCTATTGTGCACCAGATCCCATTCCTCGCCTGGGATCCACAGCAGTCTATCCCAATCGCTAAACGACCGTTTCATATTATCCCACTTGCTTTTTATCTGGGTTTCTGTGTAACCCAGATTGAAATGGTCATTCGGAGCCTCTACAACCATCCCATAAAAGCTGCTGGTGCCACTTGTGCGATCCTCCAGAAACTCAATGCAAACATAAATAAAAGTTGCATCCCATTCTTCTGTTCAATTAGCAAATGACTGAGAAGTAGCAAAGACAAAACCTGAAGACATACTATAAAAAAATTCTAAAATATTATGATAAAAACATATATTATAGAATTAGCAAAAATAAACACAATCATTTAAAAAGAACCTGTTTTGTGTCTTGGATCGTCACAAAAAAAGTGGATATTTGAAGGTGGCTTGATGGTTGGAGTGGGGGAAGAAATGAGAGGGTGGTTGATTTATAGAGAGGATCCCTGATCGTTGGAAACGAACTATTGGCGCCCGACGCATCGGACGCCAGCGTTTCATTTTCCAATGATCAGGAAGCGTTCCTTCTGGACATTTGAATGTTGCCTCGAGTCCGACGTGTTGGACGCGAACGCAACACAAACATGGCATTTATTTACTGCGAATGATACCTAAAGCAACTCTGACAACAACAAAATGTGAACGTTGGGTATTCTAGACAAGTTATTTCTCAACAGTTTGGACGTTGATTTGATCATCGCAAAATGTAGGTCGCTGATTAGATCAACGTCCTTGGGCTCTCATTTAATCATAGCCTAGCGTAAGGCTAATTAAACCAAAGCCTAAGATAGGGCGTTGATTAATTCAGACCCTAAGAGCATGGCAATGGTTCAATCACCGTCCTACAGTAGGAGTTAATTAAATCAGTACCCATACAAATTTAGAAAACTGATTTTTTCCCCTGAATATTCAAAGGAATTTAATTTATTGGGGAAAGATATTTCGAGGGATTCATTATTCAGGCATTAAATACGTTGTTTAATATGCTCTTGGTGGATGATACTATATCGGGGGTACATTGGAAATAATGTATGATATGGAATCATGGACAAAATCATAAAATAAATACAAATACCTTCTTTTTATTACAAAAGTTTGTTTTAAATATTACTCGGATTATTCCTTTTGCATTCGAATCATAGTCACTCGTTTATATTTAAATAATGAGTTAGTTAAAGAATAGGTTATCGAAAGAAGTGATAAATAGAATTTTGTGATGGAAATCCGAGGGTATTTAGATGTGCTGCACTGTTTGTGGTGCAACAGAACACTTCTCGGACATATATATGCGTAACCGAGCACACACACGCATCACATGCGCGCAATGTTATTGCATATCGATGATGTTTCATTATTTTATGCATCAGTCAATGCATGTCATATTTCCAAGAAATCTTAGCCAAAATAAAATTGCTAACTTCTAACTAATTTCTATGTCTAATCAGTCTCAACCTTTAATCTAATGTTGATCCAAATGCACTATGACGACCGCCCACAACTCCTGCACTTAACAAGGGAAATAATGCACTGAAAGACATGCAGGAAGCTATGGACGATCATCAGGGTAAAATAATATACGCGGAACCTATTGTATAACTAACAATGCAAGGATAAAATATAATAGAACATATACAACATGCAATAATAATGAAGCAGAACTGAGCAAAATTTTAAAATTTCATATCATCATGAACTTATCTGAAACATCTACTGGATACAACATCAAATTCTATACAATATGCCTCACTACAAGTCACTCAGAGAATAAATCAAGCAAACCAGTGGAAAACATCATATAGTAGGTAATAGGAAACTAATATGTATGCCTCCATCTCATCATCGCTTAGCAACATCGTCCTTATCAAGATCAACTACTTGTCACTTGCTACTCAGTCTGCCCATCCAAAACATGGATGAACAACCCAAGGTAATAAGAGAAAATATAAAACCTTGAGTTAGACAATAGTCTTAATGAGCGATAAAATAGCTACCTAACATCATCAACAAAGTATATGAGAATAGGAAGATCAATCAACTAATCTACCGACATTAACAGAGAAGAACCCAAACCTGTCTTCCCTACATCGGACAGTGATAGCCTTTACAATAATCAAGTAGAAACAAACAGTACATTCATAGCAATCAGTTATCAAGTGTAGACCATCCTAATCGATATCGACACCTCCCAAGTACAATCCCCGAAATCCTAAACCAATATCAGACAAGCACCTAAGTGTTGTCTCCTTCGACATTGAATAATCTACATAAGACGGTACAAGTGAAACAATCATCATCCATGACTCTGGCTATCACCGCCTATCTTGCTTTGAAACCATTGTTAATCGTATGACTGGTTCACCATCATGTCGTTCATCAAGGGCAATGGTAAACCCAGGTTCTAGCAAAACTCCATACGCCATCGTGACTCGCATCTCTAGGCCCATCATGACTGCCCAGGGTGCTCGACCATTCAATTGGTCTTTTAGGCATCCCTATTATACCCCCAATGCGAGTCCACTAGAACCTACGACAACAGTAATTTCTCGGCTTCCATAACTCTAGTCATCATCACCGGCGACTATCCATAAGCTCAAAACACATATGAGCAGCCATTATTCACGACCTCAAAACACACTTGAGTCGTCTACATATTTGTTGCATTTCATCGATCAATGAAAACTTCACAACACTCGAACATTCCTGCATGAATTTGCATCGAAACCACGGCCATCGTCGACCCAAAAATATGCATAGTTTGGTCGATACTACATTTCATAGCATTTTTAGTTTTTCTGCTATGAAAACCTAAGCAACGCGTCAAAATTGCATTTTATAGTATTTTGGAAATGCTACCAGATATGCACGTGCAACTCGGGATCGGCTATCAGCTCGAGCCCTAAAAATCTTGTGTGCCAAACCACGATTTTGATGCCCGATCCATGCTCCAGAAGTGGCTGATCCATCAGCTTTCCATAGTGTTTTTTAGGCACTGAAAATTTCAGCCCGATCCATGCACTTGAAAGCTGTATGATCCATCACGTTGCACTCTACCCGATCCATCGTTTTGATGTGCACAACTCAACCTGATCCATGGTCTAGATTTCCACCCGATCCGTCCTAACCACAACATTTCTAAAACGCTGTTGACTTTGGCTGGTCTGATCCAAATAAAATGGCATGGTCCCTTGTAACACCCCGCAATTTTAAATCGGGACATAAGATATAATCAAAGAATAATTCATTTCAAATGCGAGAATTAAGGGAAACGGGTTAAGCCATTGCATTCGTCTCGGAATTCTTCTTGAAATAGAGTCCGAGTTTGAGTAAATCGGACACCGTATGAAGAAGATATGGATGAACAAAGTTAGGCAGAAAACCAGAAGAAGAGGAGAAAAAATAATAATAAATTGCATTGGCGCACTTGGGAAGTGTGCCAGTACAAAAATTGCACTGGCGCACTTGGGAAGTGCGCCAGTACAAAAATTGCACTGGTGCACCTACCAAGTGTGCCCAGGTCGAGCTGAAAACCTGCACAGCTTTCTGGTGTGTTCTGATTTGTACTGTGACTCACTGCTGAGTCCTTTCCGACTCCTTGCTGAGTCATTAGGGCCGAGGTCACCTTATCCTGACTGAATGGTTGTGATTAACTCTAGGATCATCCGACGGCTCTAATTGAATTTGAAACTCTATATAAACAATCTAACACTTAACCCTAAAATCACACTAATTCATTCTAAGAGCCGTTATACTGCTATACTCAACCTAGGACAACCACCATTCTCTTTCAACTAAAAAAGAAAATAAGAAAGCTACGAAGTGAACCAAATCTGAATTGTAAGAACAACAATCTACATCAAAGGCGAGCATACCAACTTCAAAATTCAGATTCCAGAAATCAAGAATTCCTTCTTTGTAAGTTCGGTTATTACTTAGAATTGAACGTGTAATTGGAATCGTGAATGTAATGAATCAAAATATAGAACTATACCAATTTGCAAGTTAATTATTTTTGATTCATGCTCATGTCAAATCGAAAGTTATCTATGCCTTTGGATCTGATTTACGACTATGACTGTGAGACTTTTGCCTAAGACTATTGTAACGACCCGCATTCTACGCATCATGTGATCGTAGAATATTTATTTCTTTCACATATGAAGTTGTATGGTCATGTAACTTTGGGAAACGACTATTGGGGTCATTTCCCATGTTCACGATTTTTGTCAATTTTAAATGACCGTTTTGCCCCTAGCCGATACTGTTTTGGCCATAACTTTTGATTGGTAAGGAGTTTTGACCTGAAACCACTTCCATTAGCTCTGGATGATGGTTTCTCTTTCCGTAGAGTGGTCATAACAGCCAAACGGACTTACCGTTTGGGAGATATGGCTGAATTAAGGTTTAAGTATTAAAAACAGCTAATTGGGCTTAACCGGGTGATTAGCAGCTAGGCCCAATGGGGGATTTCGGGATTAGAGGTATTTAAGGGCTGCTAGGGTTAGGATTTCGGTTTTTCACTCATTTTCTCAGCCGCCACTTACCTCCTTCAAGCTCTAGCAATGGCCTCCATCTCCTAAAACACTCCAAAACACCTTTTTGTCATTTCTAATCACTTTCTAATCGAAGATTAAGCAAAACTACATCAAATCAAGGGGGATTAGCACCAAATCAGAGAGAGTGTTGCTGGAACACATAGGGATTGGATCCAAATAATAGATTATTTCAGATCTATAGTTTGTTTGTGGCTAAGGTGAGTGATTTGCATTGTTTTTCACTAATTACGGCTAATTATGGTAATTAGCGAAGATTAGCGAAATTATGGCTCAGAAAATCTAGAAATATTCCTAAAATTCTAAAACATCATTTTGTGCCTCTGATATGAATTTGGGTTAATTTCGACTAATTTTGCAAATCCCGGAATTTGGGGGATTAAGGGGTGATTAGCGGAAATTAGCGAATTAATGCACGTTAAAAATCTGGGAAAATATTTATAAATTGCTAAATATTATTTTAGGCCTCTGTTAGAAAATTTAGCTGATTTGGTTAAGTTTTGTTAATCCTATCATTAGATTTGCTTAAACGTGATTAAGAGAGATTAAGGGAAAATATGGGGTTTTTGGCTATGTTTGATCCGTTTTAACATACCATATTGTTGTTTTGCTGTTTGTGGATGTTTATACATGCTGTTATGACTGTATGGTATGCTTTATGATTGTTTAGAATAGTTGGAATGGTTGAAAACGCCGTCGAGAGGCGAAAATAGCTTGCTGGAATGGTGTAGGTTTTCTTTGGGTCGAGTTAGACCGACCAGGGGAAGGTTTTGACCGACCGACCCGAGCTCACGACCGACCCTGTATGAAGTGTTCGACCGACTAGGGAGATCGACCAGGTTGGGCAAGACTGACCACTATGCGACGTTCGACCGACCCCATACGATGATGAAATACCGACCGAGCAGGGATGGTGAAGTACGACCGACCAGGAATGGTGAAGTGTTCGACCGACCAGGGGGCAATACTGACCGACCAGGGTAGAGATGATGAAAACTGACCAGAATGAAAGGTTCTTGACCGATCGACCCAATCCACTTTAGAAGCCACGAACCGATGGTGCGACCCGATCCGTATGGAACGACTCGATCCGATGGAGGGAGCACGACCGACCCGATCCGAGATGCTTGGACTTGAAGTGAAGACCACGATCCGACCCGAGCGAGGGTGATGACCACGATCCGAAGCAAGGTGAAGTGAAGACCGACCCAGATGAAGATGATGACTAAAACCCGAGATGCAAAGGTAGTCCAAATGGAAGTTAGAGCTCACGATCCATATGGGAACCAATGAGTTCACTTCATGAGTTGGGCTTTGCTGCGGGACGTGTGCAAAGGGGTTGTCGGTATTCATAACTTTGGTTCACCACTGAGAGATGGATAGTGGGATTGTAGTGATAGTTGCACGGGATTGGATTCCGTCATGGCCCAAAGTATTAGGTGACCAAAGTAGTGGATATCGTATGCTTTACGCACTGAGTGAGGGATGTGAGGATGATTGCTATGCTTGATTGTTTGACATCACTATGACATGCACACACCCACCCCCGTTATCTTTACACCATTTGAAATGGCACCTTAGAGTGTTGTACAGTATGTAGTGCTAACTCTTTGGTTGCAGGTCCAGGTTCAGGTATGTTTTAGTCTACCTGTTATTGTTCTGTTTAGATGCTTATCGCTCATACCAGGCTTTATGTCTGACCCAGAGTTTTATGTCTCCTCTTATTACTCTGGGTGCTCACACGAGCAGACTAGAGACAGGTTAGCTGGTGATGCGTGAGTAGCTGATTCAGAGGCGAGCAGGAGGCTTCCACGTATGATATATAGATATTCTCCCTATGTCGTTGGTGGTCGCTACTTGGGCATTAGTAGTGTACCACCTTTATCTTGCTTCTGCTTTTAGAGACAGTTTGAAAAGTTGTAATAATGTTAGCTTTGGATCATAAGCTGTACTTGGATTTCCGCTGCTATGTTAGTTTATTTTCAGCTTATGCACTGTCTCGCCTGTTTTATGTCAAGTATGTTGTTATTATATTTTGTTCCATGCGTTGTGAGACATTTTACAGGTTCCTTGTTAGTTCATTTCCTTCTTCCCTTTTCTTCTGACGACCTGTCCCGTGCTGACTGGACATGTGTACAACGCACTTTTGGAGTAAATGTCGGTTGGTGCGGGGCGGGCCATCACACTTGGTATCAGAGCTCTAGGTTGTGTATTTAACCTAGGGAAGTCATCAGGGAGAGATAGTATACGTATATGAGAGCGCGTATTTGTGATTATTTTGGTTTTCAAAAGCTATATATATATTATTAGTATAGCTAAGGATGAAGTCGCACTACACTAGCACCACTATGAAGATGGTTAATCGTTTTCTCTGTGCAGATTGAACGATGAGCTGATACGTAAGGGGTACCGGTAGAGGAGCCAATAATGGGAATGCTCCTGACATGAGGACGATGTTCACTGACCTCATGAGAGAGATGCTTAGAGATGTTCAGAGGGCAGCTCCCAATGCTGGTAATGGTGGTGGTCCAGTAGTGCAGGCGCCTAGGGCCGATTTCGCCAAGCTGAATAAGGATTATGCTAGTCTTGGTGGGAAGCCGTTCCACGGAACGGAGTCGGCCACGGATGTTCAGGATTGGTTGGATAGCTGTGATCGTATCTTCGACGACTTGGTTATCGAGGATGCGATGAAGAGAAGGCTAGCGTCTCGTCAACTGCAAGGGCGAGCGATGAATTGGTGGAATGCCATTAAGACAGCTACTCCATAGGATCAAGTTACTTGGAATCAGTTTAAGACTCGCTTTTGTGATAAGTTTATTCCAGCTGCTCATAAATCAGAGTTGTTCAGGAAGTTCTTGGAGCTTAAGCAGAATGGTAGGGCAGTCTCGGAGTACATCGCAGAATTCGATACTTTATCGAAATATGGATGGTCCCTTATCGATACAGTTGAAAAGAAGAATGAGAAGTTTATAACTGGCTTGGATGGGTACTTGGGGGAAAGGCTTATAAACCATATCGATGAGACGTTCGAGTCTATTGTATGAAAGGCATTAAGGTCAGAGAGCCTTTTCCCTAAGTCGAAGACTGAGGTTGCTATGGCATCTGCAGAGGAGCCAAAGCCGCAAGCAGGCGGTGAAGGCAAGAAGAATTCTCAGAACAAGAGGAAGCAGAACCCGACCAAGGATGGTCAGAATAAGAAAAATAAGAAAGATGGCGAATGCTTTAGTTATGGTAAGAAGGGCCACTATGCCAGAGATTGTCGAGAAAAGCCTGGGGAGAGGAAGTGCTTTAACTGCGGCCAGGTGGGACATCACAAGGATGATTGCCCACAACCTCCTAGGGAGAAGTAGATTGTGAAAGCGTATGCTATCAACGTTGTTCCTTCTTCGTCGAATGCTCCAAGTGCGGCGCAGAAGGGAAAGGGTGTCGTTATAAAAGGTATGCTTTCTATTTAAGATGTTTCTGTTCGGGTATTGTTTGACAAACCCGAGATAGTCGATAGACCTCTAGTTGTGACGAACCAGATTGGTGGTTCGACTAACCTTAGCATGATTTGTCGTAACGTGGTCTTATCGAGTCATGGATGTATGTTTGTTTGTGTTTGCTTTGTTTAGGCTTTACTGGGTTTAGCATTATTTTGGGGAGTCGATCTACTCCAAAGGAATAGAGTGGTATTAGGTACCTACCTAGTGATGGCGATAGTAACTGGAGTTAAGGAAGCTGAAAGGTTATCGTTATAATAAGTTCTAGTTGTCTCTGGGAGGCAAATGAGTGCTCCAGTGGTAGATTGTTTTGCTAGTATCACCTCACGTGGGTTGTCCGAACTCGGAGGAGATGTTCCTTGGGTGCTTGTCTGATATTGGTTTAGGCCTTTGGGGCTTGTGCTTGGGGAATGTCGAGTTTGACTAGGATGGTTTGCGTGAGGGATAAGTAGTCGTTGCAATTTTCATTGGATGATATTTTGGTTTACTCGAGGAGTGATGGGCAGACGGAACATGATGAGACTGTTCAATGGTATAGACTGCCCAGAGTTAGACTCGATAGGGTTATGAGATTGCTCGAGTGGGACTCGGGAAAGATGCAAAGTAATGGATTGTTTAGGACCCTATGTTGATGTTCTCTATTGGATAGTAGAATTTTGAAGGAATAGGATGTGTTCGTTGATCATGGAAGATACAACGAAGATTAGGGCGATTCAAGTTAGACTTGAACTCGTAAAAGGAAAATGGGTGTTCGTTGATCTTGGAGATGCAACGAATAAGGAGACGACGACTCACATTGGACTAGAGTTTGTCGGTACTGGATACTCAAGACAGGGTCTGAGTTATAGATTGACTCGAGTTGGACTCGAGAAGGCTGCAAGGAATTGGATTCGGCTTGGGTTGGACTCGAGAGGGCAGCAAGACAATGGATAGACTTGGGTTGGACTCAAGTATTTTAGGCGGACTAAAAGCAGGGGTATCTGGGGACGCCCGTTACCCTGGATCCGTTGGACGTGATCTAGTTATCCTTGGAGGATAAATGTACGTTGGACGTACGGTAGTCCGTAAGGAGGCGGGGCTTCCATTGGCCTGGGATTGGTTCGACCAGTCAAGTAGGCGTCGGTGAATGTATGGAGGCTGGGCTTCCATTAGTTATTGATGTTGGTTGGACCAGACATACTAGAATCGGCATATTGGGATTGGTTAGACCAATCATGTAGGTGTCGATGTGTTTATGAATTTAGCAGGTGATAGGTAGGACATGTTTGATGGATGTTATGGTTGCTATGTTGTTCCTATTTTTCTTCCCTTGAGTAGACTATCACCTGTAGGGTTCCAGCGATGGGGAACAAAGTGATTGTAGTAGGACTATGAGCCAGTGCAGTAGAGTCGTCATGACTCGAGGGGCAAAGTGGACATAGTAAAGGAATAGTAAGGCTATGAGCCAGTGCAGTGGAGTTGTTATGACTTCATGGGGCAGAGTGGACATAGCAAAGGACTAGTGGCTATGGATCAGTGCAGTGGAGTCGCCCATGACTCCATGGGGCAGAGTGATCATAGTAAAGGATTTGGGTGCGGTAATAGTTACATTGAGTAGGAGACATGCCAGTTTAGGGGTTTTGTTTCTAGGATGGAAGCAACTAAAGTATATCACAGGATATGATTTCGGGCCCAAGAGTGAATTGGATTCAGAAACACTAGTGAGCTTGACGATTAGATCGATTTTGATTGAGTGGATTGGTTCTAGTTAGAAGGACGATCCTAATCTATTGGAGACCATCTCTAGGGTAGAGATGGGTATCGATGGAAAGAGAATGATCAGGTAAGGATTTGATCGAGAAGGGTGGTTTCGAAAGAATAAGGGACTAGTTGTACCCAACGTAGATGGACTGAGAGGTGAAGTGCTAAGAGCATATCATCACCCGAAATTGACTATACATCCCAGTGGTAACAAGATGTATTAAGACATGGAGTAGATCTACTACTGGGAAAGGATAAAGAAAGACGTTGGGAATTTGGCGTATGAAGTAGAGCTACCTGACAAGATGGCGGGAGTTCACTACGTATTTCATGTTTCCCAGTTAAGGAGGTTTGTGCAAGACCCTAATGTGGCTATTTCACCAGATCAGTTGGACGATAGCGAGGTTGAACCCGAGGCGGTTGGGAACCGCAAGCCTATGCGTATTGTTGGGAACGATACGAAGCAACTTCGAAGGAAAGCGGTGAATCTAGTCAAAGTTCAATGGGGGCGAGAATGAGAATAACTGTACTTGGGAGACAGAGGAGAGCATTAGGAAGACGTATCCAGAACTCTTCGCCTGGTAAGATTTTAACTTCGATTTAGTTTTTCCGCATGCTAGGATAGGCCTGTTTGCTTGTTTTGTATGTTTGATTGTTGTATGTGGCTGTTAGGCATGCGGGATCCTTTGTATGTTTTTGGTTAAGGAATTTCGGGGACGAAATTTCTTAAGGGGGGGAGAGTGTAACGACCCGCATTCTACGCATCATGTGATCGTAGAATATTTATTTCTTTCACATATGAAGTTGTATGGTCATGTAACTTTGGGAGACGACTATTGGGGTCATTTCCCATGTTCACGATTTTTGCCGATTTTTAAATGATCGTTTTGCCCCTAGCCGATACTGTTTTGGCCATAACTTTTGATTGGTAAGGAGTTTTGACCTAAAACCACTTCCATTAGCTCCGGATGATGGTTTCTCTTTCCGTAGAGTGGTCATAATAGCCAAACGGACTTACCGTTTGGGAGATATGGCTGAATTAAGGTTTAAGTATTAAAAATAGCTAATTGGGCTTAACCGGTTGATTAGCAGCTAGGCCCAATGGGGGATTTCGGGATTAGAGGTATTTAAGGGCTGCTAGGGTTAGGATTTCGTTTTTTCACTCATTTTCTCAGCCGCCACTTACCTCCTTCAAGCTCTAGCAATGGCCTCCATCTCCTAAAACACTCCAAAACACCTTTTTGTCATTTCTAATCACTTTCTAATCGAAGATTAAGCAAAACTACATCAAATCAAGGGGGATTAGCACCAAATCAGAGAGAGTGTTGCTGGAACACATAGGGATTGGATCCAAATCATAGATTATTTCAGATCTAAAGTTTGTTTGTGGCTAAGGTGAGTGATTTGCATTGTTTTTCACTAATTACGGCTAATTATGGTAATTAGCGAAGATTAGCGAAATTATGGCTCAGAAAAATCTAGAAAAATTCCAAAAATTCTAAAACATCATTTTATGCCTCTGATATGAATTTGGGTTAATTTCGACTAATTTTGCAAATCCCGGAATATGGGGGATTACGGGGTGATTAGCGGAAATTAGCGAATTTATGCATGTTAAAAATCTGGAAAAAATATTTATAAATTGTTAATATTATTTTAGGCCTCTGTTAGAAAATTTGGCTGATTTGGTTAAGTTTTGTTAATCCTATCATTAGATTTGCTTAAACGTGATTAAGAGAGATTAAGGGAAAATATGGGGTTTTTTGCTATGTTTGATCCGTTTTAACATACCATATTGTTGTTTTGCTGTTTGTGGATGTTTATACATGTTGTTATGACTGTATGGTATGCTTTGTGATTGATTAGAATAGTTGGAATGGTTGAAAACGCCGTCGAGAGGCGAAAATAGCTTGCTGCAATGGTGTAGGTTTTCTTTGGGTCGAGTTAGACCGACCAGGGGAAGGTTTTGACCGACAGACCCGAGCTCACGACCGACCCTGTATGAAGTGTTCGACCGACTAGGGAGATCGACCAGGTTGGGCAAGACCGACCACTATGCGATGTTCAACCGACCCCATACGATGATGAAATACCGACCGACCAGGGATGGTGAAGTACGACCGACCAGGAATGGTGAAGTGTTCGACCGACCAGGGTAGAGATGATGAAATCTGACCAGAATGAAAGGTTCTTGACCGACCCGATCCAGTTTAGAAGCCACGAACCGATGGTGCGACCCGATCCGTATGGAACGACTCGATCCGATGGAGGGAGCACGACCGACCCAATCCGAGATGCTTGGACTTGAAGTGAAGACCACGATCCGACCCGAGTGAGGGTGATGACCATGATCCGAAGCAAGGTGAAGTGAAGACTGACCCAGATGAAGATGATGACTAAAACCCGAGATGCAAAGGTAATCCAAATGGAAGTTAGAGCTCATGATCCAGATGGGAACCAATGAGTTCACTTCATGAGTTGGGCTTTGCTGCGGGACGTGTGCAAAGGGGTTGTCGGTATTCATAACCTTGGTTCACCACTGAGAGATGGATAGTGGGCTTGTAGTGATAGTTGCACGGGATTGGATTCCTTCATGGCCCAAAGTATTAGGTGACCAAAGTAGTGGATATCGTATGCTTTACGCACTGAGTGAGGGATGTGAGGATGATTGCTATGCTTGATTGTTTGACATCACTATGACATGCACACCCCACACCCCCGTTATCTTTACACCATTTGAAATGCCACCTTAGAGTGTTGTACAGTATGTAGTGCTAACTCTTTGGTTGCAGGTCCAGGTTCAGGTATGTTTTAGTCTACCTGTTATTGTTCTGTTTAAATGTTTATCGCTCATACCAGGCTTTATGTCTGACCCAGAGTTTTATGTCTCCTCTTATTACTCTGGGTGCTCACACGAGCAGACTAGAGACAGGTTAGCTGGTGATGCGCGAGTAGCTGATTCGGAGGCGAGCAGGAGGCTTTCACGTATGATATATAGATATTCTCCCTGTGTCGTTGGTGGTCGCTACTTGGGCATTAGTAATGTACCTCCTTTATCTTGCTTTTGCTTTTAGAGACAGTTTGAAAAGTTGTAATAATGTTAGCTTTGGATCATAAGCTGTACTTGGATTTCCGCTGCTATGTTAGTTTGTTTTCAGCTTATGCACTGTCTCGCCTGTTTTATGTCAAGTATGTTGTTATTATATTTTGTTCCATGCGCTGTGAGACATTTTACAGGTTCCTTGTTAGTTCATTTCTTTCTTCCCTTTTCTTCTGACGACCCGTCCCGTGCTAACTGGACATGTGCACAACGCACTTTTGGAGTAAATTTCGGTTGGTGCGGGGCGGGCCGTCACAACTATGACTATGAAACTGTTGCCTATGAAGCTATTGCCTATGACTATGACTATGAATATGAGACCTTTGTCTAAGACTATAGCCATGAACTGTCGCATATGAAATTATTGCCTACGACTATGAATCATAACTATGAGACTATTGCCTATGACATTGATTAAGAAATTATTGTGATTAGTCGCCCATGACTATTGTGGTTGATTGCCTATGACTATTGTAGTTAGTTGCTTATGACTATTCCCATTGTTACAATTAACCAATCATGATATACCTTGAACTGGCATTATGTTGGACCAAATCACCTATGCCTATTCCCTTGATTATGTGGATCTCATATTTAGTGTGTAACTTGGCTAGTTTATTCCTATTCACTATTATGTACATCGAACCTGTTGGAGCCATTATTTTTGCATGCCTAATCTTTTATATCAATTCTTGTAGTTATCCCCTATTCCTTTTGATTAGCGCCATTTCATGAGTACATAGAAAACTTGTGAAATCATGTTATACGTACGATTATGATGCGGGGATTGGGCGTAGCTTAATTAAGTTAATTTGGCATAATAAATATGTTGGCATAATCTAAATTGGCTCTAATAGTGAATGATTTACATGCAAATTAGACTTGGGCATAAGTTGATAAATTTAATTGGCCGCACAGTGTGTAATTGGCGTGCAAACTAAGTTTTGGACATAAACGGTAAACTGGAATATTAAATCTAGTTTTGACATGAACCGTAAATTGGAATATTAATCTAGATTTGGCATGAATGGTAAAAGGGGAATATTAAATCTAAATTGGTATAAACTGCAAGTTGGGTTAATTGATTGGTAAATCAAGTTTTGGGCATAGAATATAAGTATGTTAATTTTCATGACAGATGAATATGATCTAGGCTAAATTGATTTACGGAAAATTTACATAAATAGTAAATATGTAAATTTAGTAAAAGACGAATATGCCTAACCCTAGGTTAGACTGAGTTGTGGTGTAAAACTGCCTGGAACCAACCGGCACATCCAGTGACCACAACAATACCTGTCTAATGTGGGTGGTTAGTGCATCAAGCCCAGAAAGACCCGAGGTTAGACTGAGTTGTGGTGTAAACCTGCCCGGATTCGACCAGCACATCCAGTAACCACAACGATATCTGTCTAATGTGAGTGATTGGTGCTTTAATTAATTAATTAATTAAGGCTCATGAATAAATCAAGCTAGAAATGGTGAGGTTAAGTAATTAGGGAAAACACTTAACCGTAATAACATGTTAACAAAGACAAGAAGGGTGGGGTTAAGTAATCGAGAAAACACTTAGCTAATTCAACCTGCTAATTAGACTAGATGGTGAGGTTAAGTAAATTTAGAACACTTAACCGTCATAACATGTTAACTAGACAAGTGGGTAAGGTTAAGTAAGTGTTTAACATGCTAACTAGACTAGATGGTGAGGTTAAGTAAATTTAGAACACTTAACCGTCATAACATGTTAACTAGACAAGTGGGTGAGGTTAAGTAAAATTAGAACACTTAACCGTCATAACATGTTAATTAGACAAGTGGGTGAGGTTAAGTTAATAGGACACACTTAACCATATATATATATATATATATATATATATGTATATATATATGTAACATGATGTGCGATAGGGTTAAGTAACACAAGAGGAATACTTAACCAATATATATATCTATATATATAACATGATATGTGATAGGGGTTAAGTAACACAAGAGGAACACTTAACCAAAAAATATATATATATATATATATATATATATAACATGCAATGTGATAGGGGTTAAGTAACACAAGGGGAACACTTAACCTATATATATACATATATATATGTATATATAACATGATGTGTTGGCAGGTTCAGTTAACTTGAATGAATGGATAACACTTAATCATTAAATAAACATGCTTGAACCAGTGGAAGGGTTAAGTACATATCGGGTTGGTGGGTAATATTAGTAATATAGGCCCACAAACTTAACCATTAAATAAACATGCTTGAACCAGTGGAAGGGTTAAGTACATATCGGGATCGGTGGGTAATATTAGTACATATAGGCCCACAAACTTAACCATTAAATAGACAAGCTTGAATCGGTGGGAGGGTAAAGTACATCACGTGTAGGTGGGTAATATTGTACATACATAGGCCCACAAACTTAACCAGTAGGAAACCCTAGTAACGGGGACCCATTTCAGCAGTAACCCACATAGATGTATCACAGTATCCTGAAACTAGGCAGGGTGGGGCACGATTACTGGGCTGATTATAAGCGGTCACAATAGCGGCAAGGGGTATGTCAGTGTAGGTTCCGATGGTTTACGGGCGTGCACATACTCCGGAGTGGGAAAAAACAGGCACTGGGTACCAGTAGTTATACATTGTGCATCTTGACTCGTGTCGGGTCGCTATCATAAGGCTTGATACACCTTATGGTAGGGCCAGCACAGAGTATCTACACGCAAGAGAGGGCTGACTGACACATGGAAAATTAATACAAGTAGGTAGCATAATCCCTAGTTGGACCTAAGTCGCGTAAACCCTGAATCGGAGAGGCGTTCAATAGGTAGCATAAACCCCAGTGGCCCTGGGTAGCGCGAACCCTGGTTGAATCTAGGAAGCACTCGATAGTAAACCCGAGATTAGATCTAGGTAATAAATGGAATCCCCATAATAGATGTACACCTGAAGGCAACCGCAAATACGGGGATTGGGATTACGTTATCATAAGATCATAGATTACTAGTTTGGACACCAGTTAGGTAGTGTAGAGATATAGAAATCAGTATAAATAGGGTAGTTGCGAAGCAGAGAAGGAGTAGAAGCGCATTTAGTTTATCAGTACATTCAGTTTATCAGTACATTCAGTTTATCGGTACATTCAGTTTATCTTGCCATATCCCATGTTTATCCCATGTTATCTTGTTACTATGGTTTAGTATTATATTTAGTTTATTCATGTCATGACCCTTTTTCCTCGTTTAAATACTAAGAATCACTGGACTTACCAGACTTTATGTCTGACCTAGTTTGCTTTCGCCTCTTTTCTTCCATTTCCCCCAGGTAGTCAGGGAGGGAAAAGCTCAACTCATTTTGGGGCCGTTACTCTCTCCGAGCTTGAAGATTCTTTGGCGCATTGCTTTGAACTCCATTTTCTACTGCTATGGCTGGCTCATGCTTTATTGGGGAATATCATTGTCAGTTTGTGCTTCTTATATATTAAACAAGATAGATGCTTTCTTGTAATAAGTATTAGTGTTGTAAAACAATCTTTGTACAAGCTGTTTTAATCAATAAAGGTTATTTATCTTCCGCTGCTTTATTTGTCTGTCTTGTAATTTTTCTGCATCTTGTACTAAAAATGCTCCACCAAAGTTAAGGCATTCCCTTTGTGAGTGACCTTAACGGAGGTGGGGTGTTCCACATGGTATCA